>CAUZXS010006178.1:5000-51769 GCA_963585895.1 Sepioteuthis lessoniana | reverse complement strand
CCTGTAGCGCGCAAATGCGTCTGGCCTCTGCGAGCCCCAAAAGTCGACCCTTCTTGTTCGGTGTCTAGTTCTCAACTAACTGACTTTTTCAAATCTCCCAAAATCTTCCACGCAAGCTTCCGGTGCATGACGTCATTAACATCCCTGGTCACATCCTCTCTCTGGGATTTCTATTTTGACATCTGTGAACGACACATCCTCCCCGCGCGCGCGTCAACACCTGTGCTCACGTTTGCACCAAACTAAACCATGTGCTGAGCCGAAAGGTTCTCAGCCTAACTAAACCCAAAGGTAAGATATATAAAACGAAATCCCTCGGCCATTATATTACAAATTTAAAAACCAACAAAGGGTGATTTTTGAGACCCGCTTTATAGTACTTTTACTTTAATGGTACTTGGTCAATCCTGTGACAGGTGCGCACATCATAAACAACCACTGATATAATCACAATATATTATATATGAAAAATGCAAAATCAAATCATAATTCAACGTCGGACTCAGACATTAGGTTTGAGTGTAGTGATCGGCAGGTGCTTCCTTGATAGCAAACATGGGGGATCGAATAAACGTCATGCAAATGTTGGCTGTTTTTTTTTTTTTTTATCAGGTACTCAAATGACCAACAAAAAAACCCTGTCAAATTAGAGAAATCAACGGAAAACTGGAGAAGGGAAGACAAGAATCGGGTACTTTACTGTTACCTTAGGAGCAACTGTAGCATAGCCATAATACGGATATGTGAAACTTACATAGACTGTTCATAACATATATACATAGAACATAAGAATCTAGAAACACGAAAAACTCGTAACGACTTCTTAGTTCAGGTACGAAACCTTTTATTACCTTTGAGTTAGCACACAAATTCGCCTGGCCTCAGCGAGCCCCGAAAGTCGACCCTTCCCGTTCGGAGTCTAGTTCTCAACTAACTGGCTTTTTTCAAATCCCCCAAAATCCTCCGCGCACGCTTCCGGTACATGACGTCATTCACATCCCCTGGTCCTGGGATTTTTATTTTGACATATGTGAACGACACATCCTCCCTGCGCGCGCGTCAACACTTACGCTCAAGTTTGCATCTAACTAACCCATGTGCTAAGCCGAAAGGTTCTCAGCCTAACTAAACCCAAAGGCAAGATATATAAAACGAAACCCCTCGACCATTATATTACACAACACCACACAAAGAGTGTATAGAAAAAAATGATAGAAATCTGGGAACAATGAGTTAGGTGTAAGATAATCAGCCAAACACTTTCTGACCAAGCTAGAACGATAATAAAGAAAGTTTGCTTTTCTGACCAGGAACTATTAGAAATATACCAACCAATAAATAGGAAATCATGTCAAAAATACCATAATACAAGAATTGAGACGCAAGATACTAGAAAAAAAAAAGATCCATCTAACCGAATCGAAACACACAGTAATAGAAATCGAAACATTACACACAAAAACCTCTGAACAAACGCTAATACAAGAAGAGAAAATGAATGTAGAGACAATAAAAGAATGATGTCTTAAAGAAAACCACATTATTATCTATCAGGAACCAAGATTGGAAACTGATGAGACAGAAATTGAAAAAATAAACTAATTATCAGCAACTATTTCAATGAACAACATCTCAGAAATTAACATACTAATCTATGCAAGAGCGAAATTAGTCAGAGTTATAATCAGTGTTCCCCTCAAGAACAAACAGAATCTCAAAACCTGGAAGAGAAATTATGTTGTATACTTCTCAAAGACCCAAACAAGAACATAACTGTTGTGGTCTTCAGATAAGACCGATGGAAGAACAACTCAAACAACGGGTGATAGGTGAACGTTATTGTATAAGTAGAAAAAGGAAGCCATACAAAAGAAGTACTAACCGTTCTCGGCTTGCCGTCTGTCTGTCAAATGTCTCGTAAGAAACGAGAAGTTGTCTTCCCCGAGCGAGCTAGTTCGAAGAATATGTTTTGGTTGGACGAGTCCATCTTTGGGATATGGTAGGATATGTCCCCATAACAATCATCAAAGATAATGAAAGAACTTCAAACAACTAACGAAACACACTTCTTTGTAAAAATATATCTCTCTCATATATAATCGAAAGGGGCACACAGTTTGTTATAAGTTTGAGAGATAGATGGAGAGACATATACTCAAAGAGGGGACTTCTTCTTGCCCCATATCTTTTTCCTGGGGCAAGGGGGTGCCAATTCTTGCACCTCTTGCAAGCTGTATCGTCAGAGACGTCAGAGACGCTTCTGATCGGCTGCGTATCCCTGGCTCAACTCACGATTCTGACTGTCCTGATTGTCTAAATCTGACTGCGTAGTTTTCATATCACGTGGTCCCCTTCCGGTTACACACCAGCTCGACAGGTCTACCCCGACATACTGCCATCCCTCTGTTTACAAATCACAACGTGACGGCTTGTCAAAGCCCACGGGGTCACCAGGAACGAACCCAAAATTCATGCCAATAGTCATTATATAACAATTAGACGTGGATTGACTACAAAGAGGCATACGATATGTTTCCAGAAAGCTGGTTAATAGACAGTCTCAAAATGTACAGGATATCCAACGAGGAAACCATGAAAAACTAAAGAATGGAATAAACAGAAGAACAAAAACTTTAGCTTATGTGAAAATCCAGTATATTCTAGGGAGATGCGCTATCACGCTATCACCATGACTATTTATGATAGCCATGAGGCACTAAACCACACTATCACACTTAGAAATGCACAGGAAGCTATAAATCTTCATAAATCGGAAGAAAATATTTACCACCTTATGCACATTGACGACATCCAGCTGTTTGCTAAAATGAAAAAGAATTGTGAAGCCTAAAACAGGCAGAGATGATATATAATAAGGATATAGGGATGGAATTTGACATAGAAAAATGTGCCATGCTAATAATGAGAAACGAAAAACGACAAATAACGGAAGGAATAGGACTACTAAATAAAAAAAAATCAGAACGCTAGGAGAAAAGAAAAAATTAGAATACATGGGAATATTGGAAGCGGAGATGGAAGGAAAAAATTTAGAAGAGTATCTCAGAAGAGCTAGAAAACTACACGAAATCTTACTTTATTGCAGAAACCTCATCAAAAGGATAACACCAAGGCTGTCTTGCTCGTAAGATACTTGGGATTATTCTTAAAGTGAACGTGGGAACAACAACCAACGGACAAGGGAACAAGAAAATTAATGAACATGCATAAGGATGTCAAGGAAAGAAGGAGATTGAGGACACACCAACATTGAAATTTAGAAGTTTAAATAGAACAAAGAAAGGCTAATTACACCGTCCAGAAACAATACAAACAACATAATGATCAACAGAACAGCGATAACTAGAAAACAAAAATGGGAAGAAGAGCAATTCTATGAATATTTCAAGCGAGAAACTAGCAAAATCTCACACCAAAAGTCTTGGACATAGCTAAAAAAAGAAACATAAAGAGAGAAACTGAATCTCTTTTAATAGGAGAACAAAATAACGCCATAAGGACACACTAGATTAAAGCTACAATAGATAAGGCGCAACAAAATAGCAAGTGTAGATTATGTGGTGCGAAAAGATCAATTATATCATAAACGAACAAAGCAAATTAGCTCAAAAAAGTGTAAGACTAGACACGACTGTGTGGGAAAGGTGATCTACAGGAATTGTGCATGAAATCTAAGTTTTACCATACGAACAAATGGCAGATGCACAACCCGAAATCTGTCCAGGATAAATAAGACGCACAAAGTTTTCTGGGATTTTGAGATACAAACAGATCACCAAATCCAGGCCAGACGATCAGACCTTGTGATAATCAACAGAAAAAAGAACCTATCAAATAGTGGCCTTGCCGCCCTGACAAACCACAGAGTAAAATAAAACGAAAGCAAAAAGAGATGAATATCTAAACTTCGCAAGATAATCAAAAAACTATGCAACTTGAAGGTGAAGTTGAAACCAGTTTCAATTGATACAAGAAATCGGAGGACAAGTAGAGAACACCCAGACAACAGTACTATTAAGATCGACCAGAATACTGAGAAAGGTCTAAGGGAGATGAGGAAACTTGCCGTCACTAAAACACCATTGAGAAACCTACAGCTAACGCTGATGTGAAAAACTATCAAAAAAATAAATTGATTATTATGAACTAGAAAATTGAAGGACAGTACAACCAGGCCATTGGCCTAATCAGTAGAGTATTCCAGAGGCCGGGGTTCAATCTCAGTCGAGTCATCCCAAAGATTTAAAAAATGGTAATTGATGCCACCTTGCTTAACACTCAGCATTATAAGCCACTCATCTAAGGTAATATGGAACAATCCAGGGAAAAGAGTTGTGTCCTTCCCTACACTGCGATGTAGTAGCTATTGAAAAGGAAACCTTCGGGTCACCAAGGTCACCAACTTACTTACTAGTCATAATTTTTGATAATAATAAAGATTTTATTTAGTTGTCTCGTTTTTCATATTATGCATTTGATCATCCGATATATACGTGGTGCATTCAATAGGTTTCCAGACTTTTTTGTACAGGCATTTAAAATTGTCGCAGACTCTTGAAAATTCACTATGTTATTGCTATACATCTTCTGAGATGACAGACCAATTTTTATGATTTCAGCTTCAAATGAACAGCTACAGCAGCAATTGGAATACACCCTACTAAAGCCTGACTGTCACAGCTGGTGAATTTCAAAAATACAATCTGGACGTGAGGACGCTTTAGAAGAACGATATGCAATCAAATTCTGTTTTAAACTTGGAAGAAATGCCACAGAAACGTATGGAATGCTTCAGACTGCTTTTGGACCGACCATCTTGCATGAATCGAGCAACAGTTTTTGAGTGGCATAAAGATTCAAAGAAGGCAGGGAGTCTGTGAGGGATGATGGGAGGTGTGGGGAGATTAAGGAAGTCAATACATCAGAGTTGATTGGCCAAAGGGTTAGGGTTAGGGTTACTATCTTGAGGTTTTAAGGGAGTTCAGGAAGAGATTCCTTGGGAAGAGGCCAGCACTCTTCAAATCGGGTCAGTGGCATTTCCACCAGAACAATGCACCAGTCCACAACTCCATCCTTGTCACAGACTATTTGACCAAAATGGGCATCAAGACAGTTGCTCACCGTCCCTATAGTCCAGACCTTACTCCTTGTGACTTTTGGTTATTCCTTAAGCTCAGAGGCTGTCGTTATGAGACAATTGAGGAGATAAAAGAGGCTGTGACGAAGGTCATTGACACGCTCACACAAGAAGACTTTGATGGGGCCTTCCAGAAGTTGTTGGAACGGTACAAGTTCATTGCAGCCGGAGGAGATTACTTCGAAGGGGACTAGTGTTTCTTGTGTGTACTATCAATAAAAGTGCCCATACGAAAAAGTCTGGAAACTTATTTAATGATCCTCATATATATATATATATATATATATATAGGAAAATAGCATTGGGAACTTGACACTTTCATAAATGTCTAAGCTTCCTTGTGTTTTAATACAATATCTATGTACTGATCAAATTCATCTGATAGTTACCAAAAATGACGTCTTAAATTCTTTTTCTCATCAACCATTGAAAAATCTTTGCACTGAATATAGACACTTTTAATACTATATCTATATACAGATCAAATTCTGTTTAGTAATCCATCCGTTTGTTCCCAAAAATAACCTCTAAAATTCTTTTTCTTGCCATTATTTCTGAAATCATCTAATTTAAACATACATTTTTAAGGACTATTAATGCTTTTGATTTGATTTGGCAATTTGTTCCAAAAAATATATTACTCTTTCAGCAAAATATTCCAGTTTGTTTGTAGATTTGATTTTGAAATCTGTCTTGACAGAAAATGTCCAGGTCAAGGAGAAATATTGAAAAAATGTCTACCATAATAAGAAATTCCAGTTTGATTAGATCACCTCTCATTCGCCTTTCTCATAAAGTCGTCATTTCTAATTTCTCTAATCTTTCCCTGTAACTGTAATCTTCAACATTCTTTTTATTTTTGTCACTCTTTTTGTATACACTACAATGTCAATATTACATTCTATTTCCATGCCTCCACACTAGAGCTCCGTCCAGAGCATAATATTACATATGAGGACTTTTTATTATTGTTTTGAATATCGGTATAGTGTATTTACCTACCTAGCTGTTTAAATCATACAGCTATGTAAAGCCATATTACTAAAATGTATCATCATCATCAAATCGAACTGATTGCATGGATTCTATTGACTCTCTCTCTCTCTCTCTCTCTCTCTCTCTCTCACGCCATTTGTCCCTGTTAGCCGTCACGTTTGGCAATTCCTGATGAACTCAGTAGTGACGTAATCCTTGGAGACACGAGCACCCAGCGTTGGCAGACCAGCAAAAACCTACATTCATCATGTCTGGATAGACACTGGGTGTCGTTTAGAGGACTAGAAAATCAGTGTTGTTTTGATTTAATACATGTCCTAAAATCGTACGCTTAAGATGAATTTTCAGTCAAAGAAACAAAAATTACGCGCACGTTACGATGTCTTATGAAAAGTGCTATATTGCACAATCTTATATTTTGTAAAAGAATATTGACAAGAAATTTGTTATTTTCTTTTAATTTGCATCAACTCAGCTTTATAAAAAAAACTCGAGAAAATATCTGATAAGAAAAATCGGACGTATAAAAAGACCTCTAATTTTTCAGCTCATGCCACTAACTACGGAGCGACACCTTCAAATATCTCTTCTTTGATTTGCTTTAATTTTTCTTTGTACGCATTTCACACGAGTGAACAATTGTAAACTTCAACCGACATCTCATGAGTTTTTTGCTTTGTGTGTGTGTGTGTGTGTGTGTGTGTGTTTGTATGTATACGTGTTTCAGTTATTTTTTGGACTGCCATCTTGGATGCTTTGCCCTGATAAGCGTGTCTGCAATGTGAATAAGCAAGGGAGACAACTCAAGATCAGAGGCAAGTTCAAAAACACATCTCGGCTCTTCTTCGTTGCTTCAAGCCAGTGACACCTTGTCAAAAGTTCAGACGGGCCCGCCTTAGCCGATTTGCCGAAGACTTGTTACAAGAATCAATGCACAGCTTCATATATATATATATATATATATATATATATATATATATATATATAATGTTCGTGTAGGGGTGTAAGCGAAGAGATGTGATTTTATATGTTTTTCTTTAACTGCATCAGCTGAGCGCTGGTGGAAATGTCTATCAAATCAGCTGGAGCGATTCACGCTGAACGACTTTGTCTTTGTGCAGTGTTTCTGAGGCGGGGTAGCGGGGTTTTTTTTTCGCGGGAAAAGGGATAAATTCGACAGTTGGTAAGTTGACGATCAGTCAAAGAAGTGTCACAAAGACATTGGTAAAAACAAATATCGGAATAATATGAGATAAAAACGGAAGCGAAGAATGTCAAAGAGAAGAAGAAAAGTAGGACAAAAAGAACACTTCATATATATATATATATATATACATATATATATTAGGTGTGCGTGGAAAACACATCAGCGCTTTTATTGAAAAACACGAGACTCTGTACACACTTGAAAACCAGTTTTCACTGTCAACTTTTGCACGCACTTCAAATATATGTGTATATATATATATATATGATAATATATATATATATATATATATATATATAATTCATGGAATATAGACTGCAACCCTTTGCAAAACAATAATCATCAGGCAGTTTAGAAGATGGATCTATCTGCTTAACTGATTGTTGTTTTGCAAAAACCTCCACGAAACCCAGGGTCGCAATCTATATTACATGAATTAATATATATATATATATATATATATATATATATATTATTATTATTATTATTATTATTATATAATAGCTCTATCGATGATATTGAGCACTATCCATATTATATAGCACTTGATTCGACATATCATATTTACCCAACGCCTCCGCTCGGGCAGGATATGACACAAGGTCAATTTTTAAGTGGAGTTTAACAGGTTTGAAGTCAGAGTTTTCCTTCTACTAGAATAGTTGCCTCACCAAGGCTGAAGAACCTAGTCTTCCCTACTATTTACCCATAGCTGGAGGGAGAATAATTGGATTCATACCTTGCTGATAGCATATGTATGTCTAAGTTAGGACTGCGCAGACTCAAAGTCAATTATGACAGGTCACATGATCACCGGGGCGAGAGACTGACACTATCTAAGCACCGATACCTCTTGGACTATGTCATCGTATTTCATCAAATCATCTTTAATTTTTCAATTATATTTCTTAACGAACTTGTCAGAGAGTTCTATTATATATATATATATATATTTATATACAAATACATATGATCGCTTACAAGTCAAAGATTCTGAGAAAAAAACTATATTCTTTTTAATGCTGTACCAGCATTCTTTGCTTATGCTTTATATATATACATATTTACCAACGCCTCCGCTCGGGCAGGATATGATACAAGGTCAATTTTTAAGCGGAGTTTAACAGGTTTGAAGTCAGAGTTTTCCTTTTCCTAGACTAGTTGCCTCACCACGGCTGAAGAACATAGTCTGCCCTAGGGAGAATAATTGGCTTCAAACCTTCCCAAGGGTATTAATGCTATGTGAAATGCAATCAGTCTCGTCCAGGATTTGAACTCGTGTCGCCGTGTCCATTTCCTATGACGATAACAATTACACCACGGGCACCTCCATAACACCACGGGCACCTCATGCTTTATATATATATATATATATATATGTATATATATATATATAAGGTAAGTAAAGTTGATGACCGTAGTCGAGGTCCACCCGAAACTCCTTTTTCAATAGCTACTACACTGAGGTGTAGGGGAGGGCACTACTCCTTTCCCTGGATTGTTCCACTTTACACTTGATACGTACCTCATATTGCTGAGTGTTAAGCAAGGAGATATCAAGAATCATTTTTTTTATATAGGGAAGTAAATAAGGGAAATGAATCCGACAATATAGAGATTGTATCTTCGTGGGGTAATGGTTAACATGATAGACTTTGCAATCGTAGTAAGCGAGTTCCAACTCCAGTCGCGCTATCACGTTCACCTTCGGGCAAATACCCTTGGGAAAGGTACGAGCCCTCTTATCCTCACAGTTATTGGTTAAATAGTACCTCTACTGTCCTTATAGAATAATGGATTTGGCAATGAATAACCCAGGAAGGTTGACATGCCTTTAAAAAATATAAAGCGGCAATATTGAGGAAAATTGTAAAACAAGGTAATCCCAAAAGAAGAATTCAATTCAAAATACTTCGGTTCTAATAAACCATCGTCAAGTCCTGAATTCTCTTTAACAAAAAAAAAAATCATAAATATAATTATTCATCATATATTCTATTTATTTTGGTTTACAGAGTTGTTGCAATTTTGTTTTTCATTACAGAATTTTAATTCTGAAGAGTTTGGTGATGAATAATGCATAATAATGTTCGTTTTCATTGGCCTAGAGGGTAGAGCGTTGGCCAAAGGTCCGGATGACCGGAGTTCAATCCTGGGTCGAGTCATACCAAAGACTCAACAATAAGTTAACACGAGTTATATACGAGAGGTTTTTTGTAGCCGAAATTTAGGATACGTTACCGGCTCATTGGCTTAGTGGGTAGAGTGTTCGCCAATGGTGCGGTAGACCTGGGTTCACTCCTAGGTCACGTCATACCAAAGATTTAAAAAATGGTACTTGATACCTCCTTGTTTAACACTCTGCATCATAAGGTACGCATCAAGGGTAAAGTGGAGCAATCTAGGGAAAGGAGTAGCGCCCTCCCCTACACCTCGGTGTAGTAGGTATTGAAAAGGGAACCTTCTGGTCGCCCTTGACTTCGGTCACCAACTTTACTTACTTTTACTTATATTGTAGAATGCCTGAGCAGAAAATATTCTGGGATTTTTAGCTTAGAAAAATAATATTTTTTTCGAAAATGTTTCTTTTTTATGGAGCATGCTTAGTTACACCGAAATATTGTCAAAGAAAGGACAAATCTAATTTTTTTTTTTCTTTATTGTCAAGGGGAAATTATGTGAAATATTATGGTAATCTTTTTTTTTTAAATTATCTGTGTTGCGTTCTGGTGAGTGAACGCTTGTAATATTAAATAAGGACAAACCACGATATGAGAGGAAATAGAGATATATTCTCTGGAAAAAGTACGTACAATAGAGAGACTATAAGTAGACAAGAACATATGATTAGTGAATGCTTGTAATATTAAATAAAGGACAAACCACGATATGAGAGGAAATAGAGATATATTCTCCGGAAAAAGTACGTACAATAGAGAGACTATTAGTAGACAAGAACATATGATTAGTGAATGCTTGTAATATTAAATAAAGGACAAACCACGATATGAGAGGAAATAGAGATATATTCCCAGGAAAAAGTATATACAATAGAGAGACTATTAGTAGACAAGAACATAGGATTAGTGAACGCTTGTAATATTAAATAAAGGACAAACCACGATATGAGAGGAAATAGAGATATATTCTCTGGAAAAAGTATGTACAATAGAGAGACTATTATTAGACAAGAACATAGGATTAGTGAACGCTTGTAAAATTAAATAAAGGACAAACCACGATATGAGAAGAAATAGAGATATATTCTCAGGAAAAAGTATATACAATAGGGAGACAAGAACATAGGATTAGTGAATACAGAATAGAGATATAGTCCAACGATAGTACTGGCTTACGGTAGCAAGTAAGGTGATTAATGCGATCTCCAGTCTCCAACGCTCTAATACTATTCCTATAAGAAGCTGCTCTTCACCTTCTAGTCTGCCCTGGAATTAGTAGCTACTGCTATATATGGCAGATGGACTAGTTCATTGTGTGGAAAAAATGTGGGTGATACCCAATAATCTGCATACCACAATTCAGTCGTTGTTTTGTTTTTTTGTTGTTTTTTATTGTATCTAATGATGCTTACTGTTGTTAGATGATTTATATAAAAATAAAAAATGAAAAAAATCTAAAATGCTTGTCGAAAATCCTTTATAAATTAGTTTTTAGAGTTACATTAGGCAACAATTAGGGAATTAAACTAATTAGAGATAGTACAATTTGGGTTTGGTTTGCTTGCTGTTTTTTTCTCATTTGGCAGTAAATAACATAATAACAGATACGAAGCAAAACATTCTCATTTTATAATTGACCATTCTCGATATATAACATATTGTTATATAATTGCTGAAGGATTTTTTTATATTATCATTTTTCGTTGGTTATATCTTATCATTCGGTTTAGTTAGGCTTAGAACTATTCGGCTTAGTGAACGAATAGGGGCACACATTGTTCACGCATCGTGCAGGGAGGATGTGACAATCACAGATGTCATAATAAACCCCGGATAGAAATGGGACTGGGGATGTGAATGATGTCATGCTCGGAAGCGATGGGCTGAGGATTTTGTGTGATTTTTGAAAAAAGCAGTTAGTTGAGATTTGAACCTAGACGAAGCGAGTTAATTTTTGAGCCTTGGCGAGGCCTGGCGAGGCCAGACGAGGCCAGGCGAGTTGGGTCTACGAGATGCGCCGCGCGTGGCGGGGTCAGATGGAACAGTCAGCATAGTAAAAATTGTGTCTCTCTCTCTCCTCGTGTTGAAAACCTAAAAGTCAAGAAGGTAATAAAAGTTTCGTACCTGAACTACCGAGAGTCGTCAGTGTTTCGAGTGTTTTTCGGATTCCTATGCATATGAACGTTTTACGTATCCATATGTCCGTATCCATATGTCCGTATATGTGTTATACGCCTATGTTTTTCGGATTCCTATGCATATGAACGTTTTACGTATCCATATGTCCGTATCCATATGTCCGTATATGTGTTATACGCCTATGTTTTTCGGATTCCTATGCATATGAACGTTTTACGTATCCATATGTCCGTATCCATATGTCCGTATATGTGTTATACGCCTATGTTTTTCGGATTCCTATGCATATGAACGTTTTACGTATCCATATGTCCGTATCCATATGTCCGTATATGTATTATACGCCTATGTTTTTCGGATTCCTATGCATATGATCGTTTTACGTATCCATATGTCCGTATATGTATTATACGCCTATACAACAATATTTCTTAGAAAAAAGATTAAATTATTGAAATTAATGGTTGAGTTTTTTTCCAAACAATGCCCGAGGAAAGTATTATAGAATAACCCAATATTGTGGAAAAATTTCCGAAATTATAGATACAATAAATAGATAAATAAATAATTAAAATAAAAAGAAATAATAAAAGAATTGATACCCAGTCGCCTTCTCCTGGATATCTTAGGGTAACCTTAATCCTCTTGGGTATGTCGTTCTCTAATTTGAAGCAATATTCGTTTATCAAATAAATAGATCTTCTTTGTTGGATGCAGGCTTCTCAAGACACATTTTTTAAAACCTTCAAGCATAAAAGTTTCAATTATATTAAGATCCGGTCTATTGATTTGTATGCAAAAATATATAGCTGTCTAAAAATAAATACAGTCATTATAATATTAATGCAATTTATTTCGGTTTACAGGGGTGTTAAAATTTTATTTTTTATTATAAAGTTACAATCCTGTTGAGTTTGGTATTAAATAATACCTAATTATATCTGTTTTGCTGTAAAAATTTCCCGCTGATATAAAAAAAAATTGTATTTTAGCTTAGAAGAAAATCAACTTTTTAAAAAAATGCTTGGGACAATACAGTATATATCTTTATATATATGTGTGTATCTCTATAGTCATCCACAGACAGATCTGTTTCGTTCTATCAGACGTCATCAGTGTAGCTTGGCATATCAGCTTCCCATAGCTGGGATCGAAACCCGGTTGACTCAAACGCCAATCCAAGCCTCTAACCCTTCAGCCACGAGAAGCCAGTTGCAGCGACGTAAATTTTAAACGGTTATGAATCACAGTTACTATTGTTTACATACATCCGTTTAACGGCTACCACGACCTCAATTCATATATGAAGAGACTTGCAATAAATGTTAATGGCAACACGATTACTTCATTCGTTAGAGACCTCAACCCTCCGGGAGTAGGGAAGTATATATCTCTATATTCATCCACAGACAGATCTTTTTCGTTCTATCAGAACTCATCAGTGTGGCTAGACATATTAGCTTCCCGTAGCTGGGATCGAAACCCGGTTGACTCAAACGCCAATCCAAACCTCTAACCCTTCAGCCATGAGGAGCCAGTAGCAGTGAAGTAAATTTTAAACGGTTAAGAATCACAATATATATATATATGTATATATATAGGTTTGTCAGCTATCAGATCTTTCTCTTGGCCAATTTGTTTTAAACAGTGTGCCATGAAAAGGCGGATGACACAAGTTGTTTAGTCGTGTCATAAAGATAAGATAAAGTTGAAGAACTGAAACTTAGATTCCAAATGAAAATCGCTGATTGATTTTCTTTCTGGTGTGCGAACACGTCTTGTTGGCGCCAAAACCGGCGTGTCACCACAGGCAAGCTAAGAGAAAAAATAATGAGAACGACAAAATGGCGGCAAATTCAGCCATCTTTATTTCTTCTGACTCCGTTTTACTAATCTAAATTTCTCTATTTTTATTGACTCATTCTTTTCTTTAAATTCTTTTTTTACTTTCTTTTATTTCTTCATGTTGTTCATTTTTGTTTTAAGTATCTTCCATCTTTCTTCATCTTTCCCCTCCTCGCGTATCATCTCTGAATTTTTCGATGGGTCGGGAATGGTGTAACGTTTACGAAAATGGAATCAGCGGTTAGAGTTCGAATTCCAGCTAAGTGACGTACTAAAATCGAATAAAAGCGAAATTATGGGTACTAACTCAAGCCCATAACTAACATACTATAACCCACCCAATCAGAAAAGCTGCACTTTCAAAGTCAATCTTGACATGATAGAATAAGTATTCTTTCAGTCTTTCCAATAAGAAATTCTCTTTTATTTTTCAAGTTTGTAATTTTTAGGTGTGTATGTAGTTTTCTCTTTTTCACGCTCTTATTTCTTTCATCATTATTTTTCTTTCTTTCTTTCTTTCTTTCTTTCTTTCTTTCTGTCCGTTTTTCCTTTTCTCTTCCTCGTTTCTTTCTTTCTTTCTTTCTTTCTTTCTTTCTTTCTTTCTGTTTGTCGTTTACTCTTTTTCTCGTTCCTATTTCTATCATTATTATTTTTCTTTCTTTCGTTCTTTCTTTCTTTCTTTCTGTCCGTTTGTCCTTTTCTCTTCCTCATTTCTTTCTTTCTTTCTTTCTTTCTTTCTTTCTTTCTTTCTTTCTTTCTGTTTGTCGTTTACTCTTTTTCTCGTTCCTATTTCTATCATTATTATTTTTCTTTCTTTCGTTCTTTCTTGCTTTCTTTCTTTCTGTCCGTTTGTCCTTTTCTCTTCCTCATTTCTTTCTTTCTTTCTTTCTTTCTTTCTTTCTGTTTGTCGTTTACTCTTTTTCTCGTTCCTATTTCTATCATTATTATTTTTCGTTCTTTCTTTCTTTCTTTCTTTCTTTCTGTCCGTTTGTCTTTTTCTCTTCCTTATTTCTTTCTTTCTTTCTTTCTTTCTTTTTGTCGTTTACACTTTTTCTCATTCTTATTTCTTTCATTATTATTTTTCTTTCTTCTGTCTTTATTTCTGTCCGTTTCTCTTCCTCATTTCCTTCTTTCTTTTTTCCTTCTTTCTTTCTGTTTGTCGTTTACTCTTTTTCTCGTTCTTATTTCTTTCATCGTTATTTTTATTTCGTTCTTTCTTGCTTTCTTTCTTTCTGTCCGTTTGTCTTTTTCTCTTCCTCATTTCTTTATTTCTTTCTGTTTGTCGTTTACTCTTTTTCTCGTTCTTATTTCTTTCATTATTATTTTTCTTTCTTTCTTTCTTTCGTGCTCCGGACTGCTAATGCAATAATTATGCATTTATTTTTCCTTAGTTTCTTTTTCAATCACTCTTTCCCTTGTTCTTGCTCTTTTTTAAATGTATTTAAAGGAACGAGGGCATGGAAAGCTATCGATTGGCTATCGATCATATGGAAATCAGACCTGACCGATAAAATGAAACGCAGTTTCTTCCAGGCAGCGATCGTATCGATACTGCTGTATGGATGCACTACTTGGACGCTAACTAAACGGCTGCAGAAGAAGCTAGACGGCAATTACACAAGAATGCTGCAAGCAATATTGAACAAGTCCTGTTGGCAAAACCCCACAAGACACCAACTATACGGCCACCTACCTCCCATCACGAAAACTATCCAAGTTAGACGAAGCAGACATGCAGGACACTGCTGGAGAAGCAGGGACGAACTCATAAGTGATGTACTCCTATGGACCCCCTCATATGGCCGGGCAAAAGCAGGACGACCAGCTCGAACATACATTCAGCAGCTATGTGAGGATACGGGATGTAGCCCTGAAGACCTACCAGAGGCGATGAACGATAGGGGGAAGTGGCGATAGAGGGGCAGGGATATCCGTGCCTGTGGCACATGATGATGATGAAGATATCTCAAGAAACTCATCACATGATATCTTGATTCCTTCCCCGATACACACCAAAAATACATAAACAATCTAAATACTGATAAAATACATATTGAAATCAGTCAGTAGGTAAGTGACTCAGGAAAAAATTGTTAATATGCCTACTCTTAGCAATCAGTTCGTTTCATTTGTTTAGTAGTTAGTTATTTTCAACATATTCCTGAATACATATTTTTCTTCTTGACATAATATGCAATTATTATATTCTCCTTTATAAGCTTGGCTCTGTTTTCGATATCCCATCTTATTATTAGAGTTTTGGAACGTCGATAGATTCAATGAAAGAAAATGGCCATACACCAGAAAATTTCAGAAGCAGACAATAACCAGCAAGAATTATTAAGGATGTGGACTACGCTGATGACATAGCGCTTCTGGCAAATACACCCGCCCAGGACAAATCCTTGCCGATGGGGAGAGAATATACATAGAGCTTTCCGCCGGGAATGGGAAACAAAGACTATATGGATATTTACCAACCCCACCGCTCGGGCAGGATATGACACAAGGTAAATTTTTAATCGGAGTTTAACAGGTTTGAATTCAGAGTTTTCATTCTCCTAGATTAGTTGCCTCACCAAGGCTGAAGAACCTAGTCTTCCCTACTATTTACCCATAGCTGGAGGGAGAATAATTGGATTCATACCTTTCCCAAGGGCATTAGTGCTATGTGCAATGCAATCAGTCTTGTCCAGGATTTGAACTCGTGTCACCGTGTCCATTTTCAATGACGATAACCATTACACCACGGGCACCTCCAAACAAAGACTATATAGTCACAGTCAATCTTTCTCCAATTCGTAGCTTAGGAACACCCAAATCAAAATATTTTTGGAACCATAAGGATCATGGGCTAACTACGTTGATAATATGTAAAATATTCAGATAATCTTCGATCGCAAATAGCTTCTACAGCAGATGTAACATGTGTATCGACGAAAAAATCTGATATCTAAATATCTTGATTGAGGGGCTATCGTGAGCCCTTCTTAAGATAAAACCATGACATGGATTTTGGGTGGAATTTATTAGTAAAAAAATAACATTTATTTCAGTAATAAATAGAATAACATTGCGGGCGATTGTAACATATTGACCCCGGCCAAACTGTCAAAATAGGAAATGCACCTGTGTAAATAACAGGTGCATCCGGTCGAGGAATATCAGAATATAACCTTGACCGTTGACGTGTTGAATGAGTGTGATTTGTGACGCCCACAAGAAGAAGGTGAGCGTCGAACTATTATATAACTCGGTGCACAGGACGTTCAGTCAGATGGAGATCAGACCAGTTGAAGATAAGATGCGGTAGAGAGCACCAGCACCCAGAGAGGCTGGGTCCCCAGGCCCCCGGTTGAGCAGCCGAGGAGAAGAGGAAAGAAACGCTATTATGGCCAGAAGAGTGGGAGTCAATATGTTGCAGTTCTGTTTGGTCTCCTACTCCCTCTCACGCACAACCCTTTCAATAAAGTGAGGGGTATATTTTTCTAAAGAACTGTGTTGCTCGTCTTCATTGCGTCGTTATGTTTCTGCATGCATCTGCATATGAGTATACAACACGAATTCATGTGGTGAAGAAGGCTTTTTGGAGTCATGGAGATTAATTTGTATTTAGAATTTTTTAGAATTTTAAACTTGTTAGTTCCTTTCGACCATTCTTGGGTTATGGCTAACGGAGATAGCTGTAACCCTTCACCCCATGAGATGTTAATAAAAAAGACATAGTTGCAGTACATTCAGTAAAGGCACCTGAAGATGCCAAAAGGTTTTAGAGGAGGAGGATGACTGGCTCAAATTACCTCGGGCCTGAACATATGAAAAAGAGTAAATAGAAAAATAAAAAGTCAGTAATTTAGTTTTTCCGGCTAACATTTTACAAAAATTCTACTGGCTACCACAAATCCAAGATGTGTTCACCTTGGGATGAGTCGAGTACCGGGAAATCCTTTTACTAGGTTCTTAATTCTTTTAATCACTTTTTTTCTTTTGACTCCCTTCCCTTTTCGCCTAAACATTTTTTAATTATATATATATATATATATATATACTGTAATCCATATTTGCTGTTTTCACCCTCAAATTAAGCGTACATGTCATCTGAAGAAAGAACGATAATATTCTTCGTCGAAAAAAAGTTATAATGAGAATTTAACGGTGGTTGAGTTTTCTTCCAGTTACATTATATATATATATATATATATATATATATAATATATCATTCACTCATTAGAGCTTTTCACATCAGCGTTAGCCGATGGTTTTTCACTGGAGTCTGAGTGACAGCAAGTCTCCTAAAGTTTCGGTGATCCGTGTGTATGCCGAAGTCCCATAGGAGTTTATGCGTCTCATTTTCTAGGGCAGGTGCTGGGTTGTGCATATACCATTTGTTTGTATGGTCAAATCTAAATTTCATGCACGTCTCCCGGTGGATCACCTTGCCGACACAATCATGTCTAGTCTTATATTCCTTCTGTGCTAATTTGCTGAATTTGCTTATTATGAGATTGATGATTTCATCTCTGTTACCACATAGCCTGCATTTGCTATTTTGTTGTGTCTTATCTCTTCTCGCTTTGATATGATTGGTGCTTACGGCGTTGTCTTGTGCTGCTATTAGGAGAGAATCTATTTCTCTCTTAAAGTTTCCTTTTCTTAGCCATGTCCAGGTTTTGTCGCGTGAGATGTTGTTTATTAGTCGTTTAAACAACCCATAGAGTTGTTTTCCTTCCCATTTTTGTTTCCTAGTTATTGTCATTCTGTTGTTCATCGTGTTATCAGTATCGTTTCTGGTGGCTGTAATGAGTCCTCTTTCGTTTTTTTTGTATATAGTCTTCGAGTCGTTGTATCGATGCGTCAACGCTGTCTTCAATGCTAGCAAGTCATCTTCCTCCCTCTTTTCTTGAAAATTATTATTATTATTATTATTATTATTCACTCATTAGAGCTTTTCACATCAGCGTTAGCCGATGGTTTTTCACTGGAGTCTGAGTGACAGCTTTTCACATCAGCGTTAGCCGATGGTTTTTCACTGGAGTCTGAGTGACAGCAAGTTTCCTCAAGTCTCCAGGACTCTTCTTAGTATTCTGGCCGTTCTCAATAATGTTGTCGTTTTGATGGTCTCTACTCGTCCGCCAACTACCAAGTTCTCTAGTCCCTTTAGTAATCCTTTAGTTACTGTTCCAAACGCACCAATTACAATTGGTATAATTGTCACCTGCATGTTCCACAGTTTTTTCAATTCCTTAGCAAGGTCGAGGTACTTATCCTTCTTTTCACATTCTTTCAGTTTTATTTTGTGGTCTGCCGGGACAGCAAAGACGACTATTTTGCAAGTTCTCTCTTTTTTTTTTTTTTTTTTTTGTTGATTATTATTAAGTCTGGTCTTCTGGCCGGGATTAGGTGATCCGTTTGCATGTTAAAGTCCCATAGGAGTTTATGCGTGGCATTTTCAAAGACAGGTGTTGGGTTGTGTATATACCATTTGTTAGTATGGTCGAATTTAAATTTCTCACACATTTTCCAGTGAATTACCTTACCGACCCAGTTGTGTCTTTCCTTATACTCCCGCTATGCTAATTTGCTGCATTCGCTTATTATATGATTGATGGTTTCATCTCTGTCACCACATAGCCTGCATTTGCTATTTTGTTGTGTCTTATCTATTCTCGCTTTGATATGATTGCTTCTGATGGCGCTGTCTTGGGCTGCTATTAGGAGAGATTCTGTTTCTCTCTTAAAGTTTCCTTTTCTTAGCCATGTCCAAGTTTTGTCGTGTGGGATATTGTTTATTAGTCGTTTAAACAGCCCATTATTATTATTATTGTTCCAGGATTTAATTTCAATGTCTTCAAATTAAATTTGTTATTGATTAATATATATTAACTGCATGTCAACCCATCTACGGTTATTTTTTGCCAAAAATTAAGGTAATCATTAGAAAGTTCTTGTACCTAATCATATGACTTCAAATATGTTTATCGAATTCTAAAAAAATATACACAATTATAGAATTTCAAGCAATTCTATAACCTTAAGCAAATAATAATAGGAAAAAGTAACTCTTCCTAATACAAATAATTTAGTTATAATGTATCTAGTGATATTATCTAATGTTAATCATTTTCAAACTTGAACCATTCAGAGTCAACCTGCGAGTAAACTTTCAAATAACTTCCTCTTGACGATAAAAAAATAAAAACAAATATTAAATTTGTCCTTTCTTGGACAATAATTATTTGAAACATAACATGTCGTAGGAAATGAACACGGCGACGCGAGTTCAAATCCTGGACGAGACTGATTGCATTTCACATAGCACGAATACCCTTGGGAAAGGTATGAATCCAATTATTCTCCCTCCAGCTATGGGTAAATAGTAGGACAGACTAGGTTCTTCAGCCTTGGTGAGGCAACTAGTCTAGGAGAAGGAAAACTCTGAATTCAAACCTGTTAAACTCCGCTTAAAAATTGACCTTGTGTCATATCCTGCCCGAGCGGAGGGGTTGGTAAATAGTAACATGTTATGTAAAAGTGAAATACCAGAATACTTTTCTGCTCGGATATTCTACAATATAAACGAAAATTATTATGTATCGTTTATTATAGAACTCTACAGTATGAAAATAATGTAATGAAAAATAGAATTGCAACACTTCTATTAACCGAAATGAATTGAATATATAATGATTGTAATTGTATTTATAATTTTTTTTTTTGTTAAAGAGAATTCCAAGTCAGGTTTTATTGTTATTGTTTAATGACTTTTGTGGATCATTTAATACTGAAACCAATTTTTGTATTTGGATTGTGTGTGTGTGTGTGGGTGTGTGTGTGGTAGATAGATAGATAGATAGATAGAAACAGACTAGGATAGATAGATAGATAGATAGATAGAAAGAAACAGACTAGGATAGATAGATAGATAGATAGATAGATAGATAGATATGAACAGGGTCGGATTATAATTGGATCGGATAGATAAAATGTGAGATAGATAAAATGGGATAGAGATGTATATATCTAATTTTATCTATCTCAGCCTTTTATCGATTTGATCCAATTCATCTATATATCAATCTATCCATAAAGAGATCGATAAAGATTGAGAAAGACAGAGAGAGAGAGAGGGAGAGACATTGATATATTGATAGATGCGAAAAGGGATAGATAAATAGATAGATAGAGAGAGAGAGAGTGAGAGAGAGAGAGAGATAAAAACAGAGACAGAGAGCAAAAATAAGAGAGCGGGGAACAAGGATAGATAGATAGATAGATAGATATTTATTGGGTCTGATCGATAAAATGAACCTCAATATTAAAAAGGGATAGTTTCATTCTCAGGATGGCCTTTTTGGTGTAACCTACTCCCAGAAGCGAGTACAGTCATCGTAATCTTAACCTCACCAACAAGGCAGCTAAATTTGTTAGTTTTACAACACAATGATTTGGTTGTGCATTGAGGGCGAGTGGACAAACAAACAAATGCTTTCAAATCATTGATATAAATTTAACTTTTCCTAATCTGATTCTTTAAGATTAACGTAATATAGAGTAAATAAGAGTTGTTTTTTTTTTTTACAAAAAGACCTAAAACTTTCTTAAAGTAAAATAGATGTTTTGGCGCCATTGGAACATTACATTTGTTCTTTCGTATTTTTTTTTGTTCTTTTCATTTGTTTTAAATAGATTCTTGCCTGTGCTCTTCAAAATAAAAAAAAATCACGGAAACTTGTTTTATTTTTAACGATTTTGAAAAAAAAAATGAAAAGATATGAAAAGCAACTCTAAAAGGAATGGTTACGAATCAAACATAAGTAATTTCATTAATATTTCTCCTGGTACCTGCGATTTTGATGAACTAAATACAGCGACACTGAAGAGAGTGCTGCATTCGGTAGAGAGGCTCAGAAGAGTTCTGGCAAATTCCTGGAATCTGTCAAAGTAGAGGCAAATGATTATTTTTGGTAATAACAAAGAAAAAGAAGAAGAAGAAAGTTATTTACCGCTGTGACCCGTACAATGCCCAGTAGTTTTGCGTTCACCGTGGAATTTGGTTACATTTTATTTGAGTTTTATCTTGTTTTGATTTTGTGCCAGGAATGATGCATTTTTTGGTCCTCGAAGACACGCTTTTTCTTTCTAAAAATAAGGAATGGTTCTTGGATATATTAATAAGTTCTCTATAGATGGATGGACGGATAGATGGCGATATGAGTAGCCAAATAACTTTGCATATATATATATATATATATATATATATATAAGTATAAACATATATGGTCCACATAGACTCCCGTAGGATGAAGTAAAGTATAAATGGTTACAATAAAACTATATATATATATATATATATATATATAGTTTTATTGTAACCATTATATATATATATATATATAGTCGGAGAACGCATGCACACCCACATGTATATGCGTGCAAAAAATGAAAGTTTTGGAGAGTGTATGTAAGGTTTTAAAAAATACAAAAAGAGAAATCAAATCTTATTATCTCTCTCTCTCTCTCTCTCTCTCTCTCTCTCTCTCTCTCCTTCTTCCTCTCTCACTATTATCTCTCTCTCTCTCTCTCTCTCTCTCTCTCTCTCTCTCTCTCCTTCTTCCTCTCTCACTATATATATTTGTGAGTATATATATCGGGAGAGAAAGATGTTATAACGAATTTTCACAAAATGTGTCAGAAGAGTTAAGAGAGGTTATATATGTATATATGTGTGTGTGTGTGTGTGTGTGTGTGTGAGAGAGAGAGAGAAAAATACGGCATTCAACAACATTGTAAAAAAGAAAGTACTTTCCTTTTACTTCAGGTTCAGTTAGATGGAGAAAAGCAGATAGATAGGGTGGCTGAAATAGATAGATATATCGATAGATAGGGCGGCTGAGATAGATAGATATATCGATAGATAGGGCGGCTGAGATAGATAGATAGATAGATAGATAGATAGGGTGGCTGAAATAGGTAGATATATCGATAGATAGGGCAGCTGAGATAGATAAATATATCGATAGATAGGGCGGCTGAGATAGATAGATAGATAGATAGATAGATAGATAGGGTGGCTGAGATAGTTAGATATATCGATAGATAGGGCTGCTGAGATAGATAGATAGATAGATGTCTTTTCAAGGTTCGACCAGTTTTATATATCTTTTGTTTTCTTCTCTAAGATTGATGGATAGATATGAACAGACAGTGATAGATAGATAGATAGATAGATAATGAATTGGTTCAGATTTATTAAAGGCTGAAATAGATAAAAATGGCATGGAAATGTATATATCTCATTTAATCTATTTCAGCCTTTTATCTATCTGATCCAGTTCATCTACTTTTCAGTCTATCTATAGATAGATAAAGAGATAGAGAGACAGAGCGAGGGAAAGAGATATAGATATATTGATAGATGCGAATAGGGATATATATATATATATATATATATATATATATAGAGAGAGAGAGAGGCTGAGACAAAGACGGTGACAGGATAAAAGGGAAAGTGAACAAGTTTAGATAGATAGATAGATAGATGAGGATGCTTATCTAGAAGCATATGAAAATATGCACATATCGAGACGGTTTTTTTAGTTTATTGAAAGTCTCAACTTCTTGTTTTACCTTGTGTCACCTGTCAACAAATGACCTTGACATATTCCTCTGCTATTTCAGTAAACCACGTCTACAAGTCTGGTTGCTTGACGTATGACGTTCTAATGCACGATTTTCAAATTTTGTCTTCTTTAACATTTATTTTTTTTAACAAACTTATATTTTCATACAACTTTCAAAGTATTTCAACAACATTGGTTTCACTACTACTACTACTATTACTATAACAAATAATAATAATAATAATAATAATAATAATAATAATAATAATAATCAAGAAAAAAAGAGAATTTGCAAAATTGTCGACTTTGCTGTCCGGGCTGACCACAGAATAAAACTGAAAGAATGTGAAAAGAAGGATAAGTACCGCGACCTTGCTAGAGAATTGAAAAAGCTGTGGAACATGAAAGTGACGATTGTACCAATTGTGATTGGTGCTTTTGGCATAATGACTAAAGGATTATTAAAAGGCCTGGAGGACTTGGAAGTTGGCGGACGGGTAGAGATTATCCATATGACATCGTTACTGAGAACGGCCAGAATACTGAGACGAGTCCTGGAGACTTGAGGAGACTTGCTGTCATTCAGACTCCAGTGAGAAAGAATCAGCTAAAACTGATATGAAAAACTCTCAAGGAGTAAATAATAATAATAATAATAATAATAACCATGCGAACAAATGGTAAATGCAAAACCCAAAATACGTCCTAGAAAATTAGACACACAAAATTCTTTTGGATTTCAAGATATAAACGGATCATCCAATCTCGACCAGGCGACCAGACCAACAAGAAAAAAGAAAGAAGAGAACCTATCGAATTGTGGACTTTGCCATTCCGGCTGACCACGGGGTATAACTGAAATAAAGCTAAAAGAAAGATAAGTACTTAGACCTTGCTAGAGAACTGGAAAACTATTGAACATGAAAGTGACGGTGATACTGAGTGTAATTTGCATGCTCGGTGCCGTTGATTTTTTAATGGCATGTCAACCTTTTTGGTTTATTTAATTCCAAATCCATCCTTTTAGAAGAACAGTAGTGGTACTATTTAACCCATAGCTGGGAGGATTAGTGGGTTCATACTATTCCTTAGGGTATTTGTCTTAAAGTGAACGTAATAGCTCGACTGGAGTTCGAACTCGCTTACCACGATTCCGCAGTCATGCGCTTTAACCCTTACACCGCGAGGATACACCCCAAACAAAAACATTAATACAGGGACAGAAGGACTTCAAAATTAGAGGACGAGTGGAGACCATCCAAACTACATCATTGTTGAGATCGGGCAGAATACTGAGAAGAATCCTGAAAAATTGAGGGGATTTGCTACCACTCAGACTCCAGTGGGAAACAGGATTTTGGGATCGGACAGAATACTGAGAAGAGTCCTGGAGACTTGAGGAGACTTGCTGTCATTCCGTCCCCAGTGGAAAACCATCTACTAACACTGGCGTGAAAAACTATCAAAAGAGAAAAATAATAACTGAACTGAAAAAACTGTTAAACATGAAGATGACGGTGTTACCAATTATAGTTGTTACGCTTGAATATCGAACCGTTGAAATTGTTTTGTCTTTTTCAGTTTTCTTTTTTTTTTTCTTTTTTTTTTGCATATCAACATCTTTGGTTGATATGCAAAGAATATATGGCTCTATTTAACCCATTGCTTGAGGGATAACGGCATTCATACCTTTCACAAGGGTATTTGTCAGAAATTGAACCTAAAGTTGCAAATGGAGTTCCAACCCACATACTAAGATGTTGCAGTACAGTACGTTTGCAATTGTACCAGAAGGACTCCTTCGGAGGAATTGAAGATCAAAGGAAGGGTCGAGATCATCCAGACCACTTCATTGATTTGGTTTGGATTCTTTGTTTAATTGCATATCAATCTTTGTAGGTTATTTAATGCCAAATCCATTATCCTAGAAGAACGGTAGTGATGCTATTTAACCCATAGCTGGAAGGATAAGGGGTTTCAAACCTTTCCGAAGGGTATTTGTCCGAAAGTGAATGTAATAGCGCGACTGGAGTTCGAACTCGCTTACTTCGATTCCGCAGTCCATCGCTTTAACCATTACACCACAAGGACATCCCCCATCACTTCATTGAGGAAATTGGCTTGAATTGTTGAGATTATAGAACCAGAGCTATTCCTAAAATCTCGATATGAGAAGGGTTTAGGTGTTAAGGTTCGTAAAGACGAAAATACATTTGATGCCACACAATAATCAAGGTAATTCCTCACAATTGTTACGAGGGGGTTTCTCCATGCGTTGTAGCTTACGTAGTGGATTTCGAAACTGAAATACGTGAGTTCAATCTTGAGTTGCGCTATCACGTTCATTTTCGGATTAATATATATTTACCAGTCACACCCGCACGAGCAGGATAGGACACAAGGTCAAATTTTTTGTGGGTTTGAATTCAGACTTTGCCTTCTAGACCTAACCCTAGACCAGTTGCAATACAAAAGTTAAAAAGCCAAGTTTGCCCGACTATTTACCCATATTTAGAAGGAGAATAATTGGATACATGCCTTTTCTAAGGGTATTAGTGGTATGTGAAATACAAATCTTGACATGGTTTTAAACTCGAGTCACCATATCTATTTCGATGGACGAGGACAATTATAACACGAGCGCTTTTCGGACCGATACGTTTGGGAAAGGTATAAACTTCCTAATTTCTCTAACTATGGGTTGTTGCATAAACTCAACATATAAACCGTGGTAAGCCTCTATGGTATTGTTCAGAACAGGATAAATCGATTCCGTCTCCGAAAGAACAATTATGCCAGTTGATTGAATATAAACAGTTTAATAATAGCATATAAAGTGAAATACTCTCCTATGGCATCTACAGTTATACAAAACAGAATGTACTGTCTGGATAGGCCATATGTGTGTCGGTCTAAAGTTAACTTTAGTAACAGGGAAATGCTAGATTCATTCACTGATGAATGCATACGTGAGTTGGCTGGCTGGTATATATACTCTCATACGGAGTTATATCTCGGCCGACTGCGATCCAAATTGCATGCGTGCTCTGCCTCTCTGAATACGACTCGATCCCTCCTCTTCGCAGTCGAAACACCAACCAACTTGTGATGTCAAAACCCAGTAATTATATGAACATCCCTTCATAATCCGAATCTATTCACTCGCTGAAAATGCATTCCAAATCAGCGACTGTTCAATTCAAGTTCAAGGATCATTTCCTTTACCCTATTTACCAACCTCTTCACTTGGGCAGGATATGATACAAGATCAATTTTTAAGCGGAGTTGATATACAGAGTTTTCCTTCTCAAAGACTAGTTACCTCAATAAGGCTGAAGAACACAGTCTGTCCTACTATTTACCCATAGCTGGAGGGGGAATAATTGAATTCATACCTTTCCCAAGGGTATTAGTGCTATGTGAAATGCAATCAGCCTCTTCCAGGATTTGAACTCGTGTCGCCGTGTCCATTTCCTACAACGATAACCATTACATCACGGGCACCTCCAGGATGCTTTCCTTTACACTAACTAATCTGAAACTATATTTCTAATAGTGTTACTCCATAGCTTGCAGTTACCTCTGGCCAACTTCAAAATCGAAATCCATGACATGTTCTGACAGCCTGATATCTGAGATTATAAAACCTGATTTTTCACATTAACCCAAACTCGACAGCTGAGAAGAAAAATATGCCTCCGATATTATCAAAAACAAGTTAACCCTGTTACATTACAACCAATCAACTTCCGCACAATAGTATCACAGCTGTTCTTTTACAATTGTGGTTGTTGGTTTAAATAACCCATAAAGGTTGATATGTCATTAAACAAAGAAACCAAATCAAATCTTTATGATTCACAATATTTTCTTATTTAAATTATTTTTATTAAAAATATAATATTCTATACCTAATCTGGTATAAAACGGGAATCAGTTTTCTATTATAACTATTACTATGATCTCCCACTTTAGAACATTTTTATAATATACAAATAAACTCTTATCAACCCTAGCCCGTGGTGTATTGGAGGTGCCCGTGGTGTAGTCGTTATCGTCGTAGGAAATGGACATGGCGACACGAGTTCAAATCCTGGACGAGACTGATTGCATTTCACATCGCATTAATACCCTTGGGAAAGGTATGAATCCAATCATTCTCCCTCAAGCTATGGGTAAATAGTAGGGCAGACTAGGTTCTTCAGCCTTGGTGAGGCAACTAGTCAAGGAGAAGGAAAACTCTGAATTCAAACCTGTTAAACTCCGCTTGTGTCATATCCTGCCCGAGCGGAGGGGTTGGTAAATAGTATCAACGCCCTAGCCCATTCGGATGGGGCCGTAGAATACACCGACTGTGTACCTGCCGATGGGTAAGAACCCCACAACGAGTACTCCTCGATAAGATACAGAACAATCTGATGGTGAGGCTCCAGTAATGGGTTAAATAGTTCTGCAGCTATTCTACAACGATGGCTTTGCCATAAAATAATCCACAAAAGATGATATACCTTTAAACAAAGAAACAAATGCCAAATAATGTATATATATGTATATATATATATATGTGTGTGTGTGTGTGTGTGTGTGTGTGTGTGTGTGTGTGTGTGTGTGTCTTCATTGGAACATTTCTTTCTTCATGCATCAAAAGAAATGAATAAATAAATATATGCATGTGATGATTCTGTGGGTATATATGGCCGAAATTAGAATATATGTGGCCGAAATATATGCTTTATAACTAAGGGTCATGTTTAGCTAAACGGTTATCGTCGCAGAAAATGGAATAGTTGACCCTTGTTCAAATGCTAGACAAGGCTGTTTGTCAAAGGGGAAGGTATGTTTTCAATGCTTTTACCCACAGCCGTATTTAAAATAGTTCGACATATTAGATTCTTTAGCCTTAATAAGGCAACAAGTTTAAGAGAAGGAAAACTCTGAATTCAAACTGGTTTTACTCCACTTAAAAACTGACCATGCTTCACATCTTGCTTGTGGCCGAGGCGTTGAATGAATACATCTAAAGGTATTTGAGACAATGGAATATTCGAGGGGTATTTTCTGTTTAAGAAAAAAAATTAAAGCCTACTAGTTACATTGGGGATTATGAAAAAAAAAGCTACACATTTAGTATTCATTATCTTCCATCGCTAAATGGAATAACGTATTTAGTAATCGGGTTTCGTGTCAAAATCCCTTACAAATATTATGTAAGCTCTTGCCGACAAGCGTAAGTTGGTTGGTTGGTTGATTTGGTTTTATGGTATATCAACCTTTGTAGGTTATTTAATGCCAAATCCATTTTTATGAAAATAGTCAGTTCTATTACAAAAAATTCAGTTTAGCATGAGTATACAGTTTAATTGTCAAAAACACTTCTATTTCAAGCTATTCATTTTATTCAAACAGTTCTAATTCAGCTAATTCGGTTTAGTATAAGTACAGATTTTGTTAACACACAGTTAAATGTCAAAACATTTCTATATTAAACAATTCAGTTTAGTGTAAGTACAGTTTCAATGTCAAAAACAGTTCCATTTCAAGCAATTCAATTTAGCATAAGCACGCAGTTTAAGTGTAAGTACACAGTTTACTTGTCAAAAACATTTCTATTTCAAGCTATTCAGTTTAGTCAAACAGTTCTAATTCAAACAATTCAGTTTAGCATAAGTATGCAGTTAGTTCTAATTAACCCATTGATAGGTGCTACCAATCCGGGCCAGAGTGGACCTTGGAGCAAGGGCAATTAAGAGGTGCTCCGCATTCTCCAAAGCTTCAGAATCACTAGAACCTCACCATCAGATTATTTAGTGTCATATCTAGGACACTCATTGGGGGAGGGTCTTACCCCTCTGCAGAGGTGTAGTCGGTGTATTCTTCTGGGCAAGACAAGCTTAAGAAAAATATACATATGACGTTAATGTAACTGGCTCGAGATAATCAAAACTCAGCGATTTTTCCAATTCTGCTGATGGGTGCGGCACTTTGACATTTGGGGAAGTGGGGTAGCCATACAGCAACAATTACAAGGTAAGTTAATATTTAAAAAAAGACCCAACTCTATAGCAGGAAAATTAAAACCTGAGGCGAAAGCCTTAAAATTTGAAAAAAAATTTGGTTTGGAAATATTACTATTCATGAAATGAATATTCACCTTGAATTGGTGATGTAACGAGGGAAGTATTTCTAATTCTCTCTTCTTTAGTCTATTCTTTCTATAATAGCAATAAAAAAAATGGAAATTACGATTTGTCTGAAATTTTCCATTGACCGCACTTCAAGTAGCTTTTAAAATCTCAATTAAAACAATAAAACTATCATCCGAGCTTTGATAATTACCTGCAACATTCGCTGCTCAAATAAACTCTCTCGGTTCTCTCATCTTCTTCTCTGTTTGGAACCGTTTTATAGCATTGCCTAACTTGCTGGTAGGGCTACAGTGTCAGAACAGCGAGAGAGAGGCTGAGGGGAAATTGTTTCTTTTGGTTTGGTTTGGTTTGGTTTTATGGCATATCAACCATTATTGGTTATTTAATGCCAAATTCTTTTTACACATATTTGTTAAGTATATAGGATTTGGTTGTGTTGTGTTTTATGGCATATCAACCATTGTAGGTTATTTAATGCCAAATTCATTTTATACATATGTATTAAATATATAGGATTTGTTTTGGTTTGGTTTGGTTTTATGGCATGTCAACCATTATTGGTCATTTAATGCCAAATTCTTTTTACACATATGTATTAAGTATATAGGATTTGGTTGTGTTGGGTTTTATGGCATATCAACCATTGTAGGTTATTTAATGCCAAATTCATTTTATACATATGTATTAAATATATAGGATTTGTTTTGGTTTGGTTTGGTTTTATGGCATGTCAACCATTGTAGGTTATTTAAAGCCAAATTCTTTTTACACATATGTATTAAGTATATAGGATTTGGTTTGGTTTGGTTTGGTTTTATGGCATATCAACCATTGTTGGTTATTTAATGCCAAATTCTTTTTATATGTATGTATTAAATATATAGGATTTGTTTTGGGTTGGTTTGGTTTTATGGCATATCAACCACTGTTGGTTATTTAATGCCAAATTTATCTTATACATATGAATTAAATATATAGGATTTGTTTTGGTTTGGTTTGGTTTTATGGCATGTCAACCATTGTAGGTTATTTAATGCCAAATTCTTTTTACACGTATGTATTAAATATATAAGATTTGGTTGGGTTTGGTTTTATGCCATATCAAAAATTGTAGTTTATTTAATGCCAAATTGTTTTTATATGTATTAGATAAATAATTTATAAACCTATTTTATTCATGTTATTTTTAAACGAGCCTGGGCTCTTTTTTCATATTGGTAAATGGCTTCACTTATTTAAATCTAATACGAATAACTCTATTTACTATTTATCATTTGTTTACACACAATTCAATTTTTTAACTATTTCTATGCATCAATTATAATTCAATTAAACATCAGTAATTGGTTTACTCTCAGTAAAATGCAAAAAACAGTTCTATTTCACACAATTCAATTTAACATTAGTACACAGTTTAAATGTCAGACAGTTCAATTCGGCCCAGAGAAAGGACCCTATTAGATGCCCCCATTCTGAGCCAGAGGTGGACACGGAAGGTTTGGCAATGAAGGGATTCTCTGCACTCCCCAAAACTCCAGCTTAAATGAAGCCTCATCATCTGATTGATTTGTGTCATATCCAGACACTTGTTGGGGAAGTCTTATTCGTCTGCAGAGATGCATTTGGTTTATTGTACAGTCCCAGCCGACTGTGAAAAAACGGTTTCTCTCTTTTCTTGTGACTAAATTTCCCATTAAAACAACGAAAGATTACTACCTACCAATCTATCTATCTATCTATCAATCTATCTATCTAAGTCTCTTCATATCTCGATGGATTCTTTCCATAAGGGCATTGATATCAATTTACCTGTGTGTCTAATTATCTTGTTTCTTGCTTGCGAGGCTTTGATGTGTCCATCTAATGGCATATTCTCTCTCTCCCACTCTCTCTTTCTCTTTCTCTTTCTTTATATGCATATATATATATATATATATATATATGTGTGTGTATGTATTAGCTAAAAAAGTTATACAAGTAAATGAGACGCAGGAAAAATATTTCATTGTAACTATTACTCTTTAAATTTCAGTTATTCTCAATGTGTGTGTCTGTGTATCTGTGTGTACGTGTGTTTGTGCGTCTGTATGTCTATGTGCGTGTTTGTGCGAGCGTTTGTATATATATATATATATATATATATATATATATATATATATATATTTGTGTGTGTGTGTGTGTCTGTCTGTCTATCTGTCTTTCTCAAACTCTTTTTATCTGTTTGTATCAGTGCCCGTGTATAATCTTTAATTGCATTTGTGTATTTTTTTCGCGTTTAGTTTCTTTCCAGCAAACTGACACTGATCTAACCCTACAGTGGCTTTTATTCGATTTTAGGGTTTAAAAAGTGAAAAAAATATCAAAAATTGTTTTTTTTTTAAGTTTAAGATTGAGAACTAATGTTGGGTGAAACAATGGACGCAGATCCATGTGTGGGCTCTTTGTAATTTAGAAACTTATTTGGGCAAGGAAAGTTTCAATTCCACTTCTCCAACTCTCATTTTATCTAAGCTAACTACATTATAGTATATTTATTTTTACTAATCTCTCTCGTCTCTCTTCTTTTTTATGTCTCTTTCTCTTAGTTTTTCTCTCTCTTCCTCTCTCACTATATATATATATATATATATATTTGATTTATCAAGTTTTTGTTCCTCTGTACCCGCTGACGCATGGGCAACAGCGAAACCTGACAATTAGAATTTTCAAAGTGTTTTCTTTCTTATCCAATTAGATATCATTTAAATCTTTCCTCATATATATATATATATATATATATATATATATATATATATATATATATACGCAATAAATTTTCAGTAACCAGCCGTTGTTCAATATATACGCTGTTTAAAAATGCCTTTTATGCACACATATATCTACACATATATACATATGCATTCAGTCATATATATATATATATATATATATATATATATATATATATAGTAACAGAGGCCTGTATATAAGAAATATTTCTCTATAAAACAGTACCCTATGTTATTATGCCAGAGCACACACATACATATATGTATATTTATCTATATACAAAGAGTTAATTTATAGATACTATATATCCGTTACTTTATGTTCCATGTATTTAAAACATTCTTCATGCGGGATTGTCATTGCCCAGTTGGCTGGGGCTGTAGAATAAAACCCCAACGAGTGTCCTGAATATGGCACTGAACAATCTGAGGTTCCAGTAATGCAGGATCTTTTGGGAAAGCGAAGAACTCCTTCATTGCCTCCACTTCCATATCCACTCTGGCCCTGAGTGGTAATACCTGATAGGAATCTATCTGTGTATTTATGCTAAACTGAGTTGTTTAAAATAGAACTGTTTTGACATTTAAACTCCGTACTTATGTTAAACTTAATCGTTTGAAATATAACTGTTGATATGCATAAAAATGGATTTTGCATTAAATAACCTACAATTGTTGATATGCTATAAGACCCAATCAAACCGAACAGGACTGTGAAAAAAGTTGTCACTCAAGCGTTTGTATAGTGGGAGGTAATGTCATGAGATTAGACGTTATTTCACGTGACATTTGCACGAAAACAATTACGTAGTAAGGAGTTAGAACAAGTGATATTGTATCAATGTTTTTCTTTATTCTGACAGTCTGAAATAGTGGACGATAACCTATGGGATCAATTAGGGTCTAATGGTTGATGACACAGGAGAACATTTATACACTTACTACTTAATTCGCTTGTTTTGTTTAGTAATTTGTTTTCAGTATGCTCAATTTCAGTATGCTCAATTTTTCTTGCCGACGCAATCTTTAGATATAGTCAACTTTTTTTTCTAATCTTGTGCTTAATTCACAATATCCTCTTTTATTAAAGAAAACTTCCCCCCTAACGTCATTTATATGTCATACAGGCTCGAATAATATACATTTGGAATATCTTCTGTTAGTGAAGCTGAGGTTATGTTTGCAGCATCTATTTTTCCAATTAAGTTTAGTGGCAACGATGTATATCTTTTCATCATTATACATATAACATGTTTCGCTCCTGGTCGTGCGTCATCAGAATGAAAATGTATTACCAAAAAATTAATTTTCTAGTACGAGAAAAAAGAATGTAATAAATTTCAAGTTATTTAGAAAATTGTTATTGTCAGTGGGTCTCTTGATTGATTGATTGCCGAATTTCTACAGAGTGTTGTATTTTTATTAATCGATTGTATATTTTTTCATTACTCTCAAGCCGGACCCAGAAAAAACTTATGCTGATTGCGACAGAAATACCTCCCACCTTTTTAACTGTTACCATATTTACCAACCCCTCCGCTCGGGTAGGATATCACACAAGGTCAATTTTTAAGCGGAGTTTAACAGGTTTGAAGTCAGAGTCTTCGTTCTCCTAGACTAGTTGCCTTACTAAGGCTGAAAAATACAGTCTGCCCTACTATTTAACCACAGCTGGAGGGAGAATAATTGGATTCATACCTTTCACAAGGGTATTAGTGCTATGTGAAATGCAATCAGTCTCGACCAGAATTTGAACACGTGTCGCCGTGTCCATTTCCTACAACGATAAGCATTACACCACGGGTACTTTCACTTTAACTGTTACTGGTACTAAAAGGGGCAATGGTAGCTTCATCTAGCGAATGTGTCACCAATTGTTTTTCAGTAAGAATCAGTTACGGTCTTAGCTTGGATCGGTACGCACCTTGCATGTGTAGTGAAAACATTATTTTTAAGTCCAGCTTGCTTTTTTCGTTTTTTTTATTTTTTGTTTTTTGTTTTTTTTTAATATCAACCATTGTTTAATGTCAAATCCAGTTCAAACATCTATATCAGATAAATATAATTTGAAAACAATAGTTAACAAAATTTAGATAAATTTAAATGGTTCCAAGTAGAGCTAGGTATGACTAATATTTCAATTAAACGTCAGTCATTTGTTTATACACTGTTAAATGATCAAACAGTTAGTTCTATTCTAACCGTCAGATTGTTTAGAGTCATATCTAGGACACTCGTTGGGGCTATAGAATACACCGACTGCACCTCTGCAGAGGAGTAAGACCGCTCCCAACGAGTGTCCTGGATAAGACACTAAAAAATCTGATGGTGAGGTTCCTGCAATACTGGAGCTTTGGGGAAGGCGGAGTACCCCTTCATTGCCATTGCTCCCAGGTCCCCTCTGGCCAGGAGTGGTAGCACCTGATAGGACCCTATCTATGGGTCAAATAGAACTAAAGAAATACTTATGCTAAACTGAATTGTTTGAGTAAACTGAATAGCTTGAAATAGAAATATTTTAAATTTAAATCGTACTTACATTTAAAGAACTAAATAGAACTGTGTTTCGACATTAAAACTGAATTGTTACATGTAACTGCTTGAATAGTTTGAAATAGAAATGTTATTGACAAGTAAACTGTGTACTTATGCTAAACTGAATTGTTTTAAATAGAACAGATTATTTAGATAAAAATGGATTTGGCGTTAAATAACCTACAAGGGTAGATATGCCATAAAACCCACCCAACCAACCAAACCAAACCAAACCTGAATTGTTTTAAATAGAACTGATTATTTATATAAAAATGGATTTGGCGTTAAATAACCTACAAAGGTTAATATGCCATAAAACACAACCAACCAACCAACCAACTACGGAGACAAAATCAGTGTATTCTACAACCCCAGCCAACAGGGCTAATTAAGTGAAGTGGGTCTCTAATTACAACACAGATATTTTCGTGCTCATTTCAGGTTACATTGAAATGACGATGTTGCTGATAGAATGTTCAACCCATAGCAGTACTTATTTGCTATTTTCTATTGAAATTAATTATATATATATATATATATATAATCATTCATAGTGAGACTATATGCTTGTATCACAACTCCAGCACACAGCCAGGATGAAACTCGCCGTAAGCGAAGGGATTTTAAACGCATATGTATCCTTTTTTGTTTTGTTTACATATATCAGCTTTAAATATATTGATCATACTCTTATAAATAAAGAAAGAAAGCTTAATATTCGTGATAGAGCATACAGCTTCGTTTAGACAGCGTTGGAATAGTGTCAACGACGTTTGGTAACTGTCAGTTTCACGCCGATTCGATCAGCAGACCTGAGTTGATCAGTAGTACTAAACGCTTGTGATTTTAATGGTATTTTTTGTATAAATATTCGCTTTTAATCATAGTCCAATATTTCAACTCTCTCTCTCTCTCTCTATATATATATATATATATACATATATATCTATATATTTATATATATATATAGAGAGAGAGAGAGATTGTGTGTGTGTGTGTGTGTGTGTGTGTGTGTGTGTGTGTTTGTGTGTGTGTTTGTGTGTGTGTGTGTGTGTGTGTGTGTGTGAAGGAATGAGAGAAAATTGACTGATTGATTTCCACGCCATTTCCATCCATCAAGTATTATCTCATGCCTAAAGGCTGGCAAATGGTACGTCAATATTTTTATGGGGTAGTTTCTCAAGACTTTTCACTTAGATACAGGATATCGAGAACTCCTATCAAATACAAATAATTTGTGCACAGTCGTATAGTGTTCAAGTATTCTTATCTAATTCTAATAATTCTTTAAAATATCTACTTGATCCGTAGATAGACTCTTACAGGTCTTACTTAGGACTCCTCTTTTTGTGTAGGGCTTACTCCTCTTCGGAGGTGCACCATCAAAAGCAAGAGAGAGAGTGAGAGAGAGAGAGAGAGAGAGAGAGAAAGAAAGACAGAGAGAGAGAGAGAGAGAGAGAGGTAGAGAGCGAGATTAGTCTGATGATCACATTGACGAGAAACTGACTGTCACCAAGCACCATTGAATTTAGAGTCTATGCGATACTAAAATCTACATATTGCTTTAACACTTATAAAAAAAAGATATAGCCAGCCTGTCGACTGGTGGAGGGAATAGAATACGCCAACGGTACCTCTGCAGTGGGATGAGCTCCCCTAACGCACGAACGAGTTTCCAGGATTTGACACCTAACCATATTTACCAACCCCTCCGCTCGGGCAGGATATGACACAAGATCAATTTTTAAGCTAAGTTTAACAGGTTTGAATTCAGAGTTTTCCTTCTCCTAGACTAGTTGCCTCACCAAGGCTGAAGAACCTAGTCTGCCCTACTATTTGCCCATAGCTGGAGGGGGAATAATTGGATGTATACCTTTCCTAAAGGTATTAGTGTTATGTGAAATGTTATCAGTCTCGTCCAGGATTTGAACTCGTGTCGCCGTGTCCATTTCCTACGACGATAACCATTACACCTAACTGTGAGGCTCCATTTCTCAAGCTTTTTGGAATGTGAAGAACTTCACTAATATTGCTTCCAGGTTCACTCTAACTCAGATGTGTGGATTCCTTCTATGAGTCAAATATTAATGAAAACCATATATACACACACACACACACACACACACACACACACACATATATATATATATATATATATATATATATATATATATATATATATATGCACGTATATATAACCAAGATTTGGCGTTAAGTAACCTTCGAAGGTTGGTATGCCATAAAACTCATTTTAGCGTACTAAAGTATGAGTCAAATAGAACTGTTCAATCATTAAATTATGGTTACTATAATTAGTTATTTAAAATCATAGAGCTGTATCTAAATTACTTTTATTTGATAGGAATGTCCCGATTTCGGGACATTGGCCCAGCGGTTAGAGTGTTCGCCAATGGCCCGAGTCATACCAAAGACTTTAAAAATGGAACTTGATACCACCTTGCTTAACACTCAGCATTATAAGGTACGGTTCAAGGGTAAAGTGGAGCAATCCTGGGAATGGAGTAGCGCCCTCCCCTACACCTTGGTGTAGTAGCTATCGAAAAGGGAGCCTTCGGGTCACCCTCGACTATGGTCGCTAACTTGATAGGAATACTTGATACATAGCATTACCAATGTTAAATAGTAATAATTGTACCTATTTAAAGTAAGAAAAGTTGTCTGCCGTAGTCGAGGGTGACCTGAAGGTTCCCTTTCCGATAGCTACTACACCAAGGTGTATGGGAGGGCGGTACTCCTTTCCCTGGATTACTCCACTTTATCCTTGCCTGATAATACAGTGTGTTAAGCAAGGTAGCATCAAGTACCATTTTTTGAGTTTTTGGTATCACTCGTCCTGTGATTGAACTCAGGTCTCTTGGGCCATTGGCGAACACTCTAACCATTATGCCAATGTACAGCACCAACTTAACTGTGTGTAAACAAATGGTAAACTGTAAATATAATTGTTAGCAATAGAAATCAATACTTGAAAGCATTTAACTGAGAGTAAACAAATGAATAATATAAAATAGAACAATCAGTATTAGATAGGATTACTTATAACCATTTAACAGTGTACAAACAAAAAATGTACTAACATCTCGTTTCAAAATTTAGTTACACACAATTCACTAACAAATCTTATATAGATAAAAAAGACTTTGGCCTTACTAACCTACAAGGGTTGATATGCGATAAAACACCAACCATCATATATATATATATATATATATATATATATATATATATATATATATATATATATATATATATATATATATATATATATGTGTGTGTGTGTGTGTGTGTGTGTGTGTGTGTGTGTGTTTATTATCAAATTCAAGAGCTCTGGATTTGTTCAAGTGGTTGGGTTTGTATCATGAAAGAAAATAATTTGGAGACCGCTGGTCTAATATTCTCTCTCTCTCTCTCTCTCTCTCTCTCTCTCTCTCTCTCTCTCTTTCTCTCTCTTAATCGACTATTTCTACTGGCTAGAGGCCAGTATCATCACAAACCAGGAACACTTGCAAAAGCGAAAGAAAATGGGGGTCCGGTGTTGAAAAGTATCGCCACTTTCGGACTGACAATTTGCTTCGTTTTAGGCGAAGGTGAAATGTAAAAAAAAAGAAAAAAAAAAAGAAAAAAGAACAAAAGAAAAAAAAGAAAGAAAGAAAGCATCTGAATATCGCGAGGACACTGTCAAAATTAAACAAACTAAAAAATACAAAAAAACAAAACAAACTAAAAATAAAATGGGCGGGACAAAACAAAAGGGATAGAAATAAACACAAGCTTCTCATTGGTTAAAAAAAGAAAAGCCAAAATATAAAGGATGAAAGAAAGAAAAGAAGAACCACCTCTTTTGAGCAAATGCCTTATTAGGGAGGAGAAAAAAAAAAGAAGAATGGGCGTGGTTTCAGCGCCTTCTTTACAGTCGTCTTCCATCTTTCTATCCTTTTCTCTCTTTCTCTATTGTGTAGCTGTTTCAGCAATCTTAAACTACATCATGTATTTGCGTGTGTCTGTGCATCGTTTTATTTTAAGATGTTTAAATGTATCTGACCAGGTTGGAATTTAGATAAGTGGATGACTTAGTCACACAGCTAACAACGAAACTAAACAAAACAAAAGGTCTTTCTTTTTCTACCGTTATGACACCATGGTAAAGTGTGTAAACCTTTTCTTTAAAGTTTACAACGTTTCAGCCTAATATATAAACCTAATTTTATCGAATTATTCTTCATTAAAATTAACTCACAAACTAAAACGATTACAATACATTTATTTTGTTTCAGGGGTAATATTACATCCTGAAATATCTATCTAACTAACTAGCTAGCTAGCTAGCGCTCTATTAATTAAACTTGGGATGTGACCTCGTTGCGTGGTGGCTAATGTGCTGGACTGTAAAATCGTTGTACGCGGCTTCGAACTCCAGCCGCTCCGTTCTGTTCTTTTTCGGACGAGTACCCTTGGAAAGGGTATGAATTTTATGACCCTCCTCACAGCTATGGGTGAAATTGTAATCCTTAGTGTCTTTCTACTAGGATAGATTTTGAATTACATAACCTCAGAAGGCTGATATGCCATTAAACAAAGAATGAATCTATCTATCTATCACACTCTTTTTCTTTCTCTCTCTCTCTCTCTATTTATCTATCTATCTATCTATCTATCTATCTATCTATCTATCACAGTCTTTTTCGATCTATCTATCTATCTATCTATATATATATATATATATATATATATATATATATATATATATATATATATATATATCACAGTCTTTTTCTTTCTATCTATCTATCTATCTATCTATCACAGTCTTTTTCTATCTATCTATCTATCTATCTATCTATCTATCTATCTATCTATCTATCTATCTATCTATCTATCTAACAGAGTATCTATCTATCTATCTATCTATCTATCTATCTATCTATCTATCTATCTACCACAGTCTTTTTCTATCTATCTATATATATATATATATATATATATATATATCACAGTCTTTTTCTTTCTTTTTATCTATCTATCTATCTATCTATCTATCTATCTATCTATCTATCTATCTAACAGAGTATCTATCTATCTATCTATCACAGTCTTTTTCTATCTATCTATCTATCTATCTATCTATCTATCTATCTATCACAGTCTTTTTCTATCTATCTATCTATCTATCTATCTATCTATCTATCTATCTATCTATCTAACTATCTATATATCTAACAGAGTATCTATCTATCTATCTATCTATCTATCTATCACAGTCTTTTTCTATCTATCTATCTATCTATCTATCTATCTATCTATCTATCTATCTATCTATCACAGTCTTTTTCTATCTATCTATCTATCTATCTATCTATCTTTATTCTTATCACGATAAATAAAATATCTATGTTTACATGTTAATATTTATCTGCTTATCTATTTATCTATCTACAATTTACTTTTATCTTCTTTATTGATTACAAGATCCTGATTGACTCATATAATTGAATATTTTCTGTCTATCTATCTGTGTGTGTGTGTGTGTGTGTGTGTGTGTGTGTGTGTGTGTGTGTGTGTGTGTGTGTGTGTGTGAGTAGATGAAAGTGTTTGTACATTTTCTGGATCCACGTTAAAAATGTCGACATGATGTTGAATTGTTTATACACCTGATCAACGTGCAGGTTTTATTATATTTACTAATAAATGGTGTTAATCCCTGTCAAGGAATATCTAATTTGTACACACTTACCTAGAAAGCAGCGTCGCATCAACCGAAAAGGACATCGACACGAAGTTAACGAAGGCATGGGCAGCTATCGATAGGCTATCGATTATATGGAAATCAGACCTAACCGATAAAATGAAACGCAATTTCTTCCAGGCAGCGGTCGTATCGATACTGCTATATGGATGCACTACATGGACTCTAACAAAACGGCTGGAGAAGAAGCTAGACGGCAATTACACAAGAATGCTGCGAGAAATCTTAAAAAAGTCCTGGCGGCAACACCCCACAGGACACCAACAGTACGGCCACCTGCCTCCTATCACGAAAACTATTCAAGTTAGACGAACCAGACATGCAGGACATTGCTGGAGACGCAGGGACGAATCTCATAAGTGATGCACTCTTATGGACCCCCACATATGGCCGAGCAAAAGCAGGACGATCAACACGAACATACATTCAGCAACTATGTGAGGATACGGGATGTAGTCCAGAAGACCTGTCAGAGGCGATGAACGATAGGGAAAAGTGGCGAGAGAGGGTCAGGGATATCCGTGCTACCAGCACGACATGATGATGATGATGACAATAACTTTAAAAAGAATGCTTTAAAAGATAACTTAGTCTAATAGGTAGAGTGTTCGCCAATGGTCCGGGAGACCTGGGTTTAATCCCAAGTCGCGTCATACCAAAGACTTTTAAAATGGTACTTGATATGTCCTTTCTTAACACTCAGCAATATGAGGTACGTATCAAGGGTAAAGTGGGCCAATCCAGGGAAAGGAGCAGCGCTCTCCCCTACACCACGATTTAGTAGCTATTGAAAAGGGAGCCTTCGGGTCACCCTCGACTAAGGGCGCCAATTTTACTTTATCTTACACTGCTCGTTCATAATTTTAATTGTTACTTTTCACTCTCATTACCTATAGTTTTGTGTGTAACCTTTTTTAAGAAAAGCGAAAATTTTATTCAATTTAAATTTAAATTTAACTATGTGAGGATACGGGATGTTGTCCTGAAGACCTGCCTGAGGCGATGAACGATAGGGAAAAGTGACGAGAGAGGGTCAGGGATATCCGTGCTACCAGCGCGACATGATGAGGATGAACGAAGTTGGTGCAGTTAGTAATTGATAGCAACATTTGTTTATTTATTTTTTCTTTGCCTTTGAAAAAATACACTTACATAGAGGTTATTTATTTTTTCTTTGCCTTTGAAAAAATACACTTACATAGAGGTTTGTATGAGAAAGCAGGCATGAAATGGCTAATTAAGAACAAATTGTTTAGTGACTATTACAATAGAGGGAAGTCTCTGTTGATTAGTGGCTATCGTGCTTAACTGTGACATCGTCGTTGAGAGTTCGAACTTCACTGGTGCTATTTATGTTCACTTTCGGACAAACATTCTTGAGAAAGGTCTAAATCTACTTATTAACCCAGCTATGGGTTATATACTACCTGCCCACAGTTCTCCTGCAAAGATGGATCTGGAATTAAATAACCCGCAAAGGTTGATATGCCATTAAAAAAAAACATCCAAAAAACAATTGTCATGTACATGGTAACTGTTTGCATTTGTATTTTTATGGTAAAATTAAAAACTTAAATCAATCTAGATCTTTTTATCCTTTTTTAAAAATATGGTTAAAAACTGAAATACTATCTTTAAAAAACACGACGATAAACAAAACAAAAGAAAACAAAAAAAACGAATGGCCCTATAAAGCAGGATTGATTTAAGATGTTTTGCATAAAAAAGAAAAAAAAATTAAGGAAGAACAACTTTTAAAGGTTTTTTTAATTGATTATTATTTTTTAATGTTTGATTCAGATTAATTCTAAAATTTGTTCAAAATTTTTCCTTCGAGTAATAATGAAGACAGCGGGTCATTATCGAGGGTATAATTGAAATATAATATTTTTTCTTTAAAATATCGTCAGACTTTAGTTTTTAATATCTGATATGCCGTCTGTCTCGTGTGTTGTAAGATTCTTGATATCTATTGTTTATATATAGTATTTGTTTCATTATATCTTTTAAAAATAAGATCGTAACGTATTCAAGAAATAACAAACAAAAAATGCATAAAAGAAAGCTTATATATATATATATATATATATATATATATATATATATATATATACTTTGGTTTGGTTTGGTTTTATGGCATAACAACCATTGTGGGCTATTTAATGCCAAATCCATTTTTACACATATAAACAGTTCTATTTCAAACAATTCAGTTTAACACACGTATAGTTTTTGTTTACACACAATTCAATGTAAAAACAGTTCTATTTCAAACAATTCAGTTTTGCGTATGAACTCTGTTTAGTTATATTTCAGCCATAGATAGAACCCTATCAGGTGCTCCCACTCCGGGACAGAGTGAATCTGGCAGCGATGGCAATGAAGGGAAACTCAGCATTCCCCAAAGCTCCATCATTACAGGGGCCTCACCATCAGATTGTTTTGTGACATATTCAGGACATCCGTTGGGGTAGTCTAACCCCTCTGCAGGGATTCAGTCGGTGTATTCTGCAAACCAAGCAGATAGGACCAACTAATATATATATATATATATATATACTCTAAATTCTCTAAATTTGATTATTCGTAATTAAATGATGTATTTGTAGGGTATATGTGCTAGAATAAATATTTATTATGGCAAAATTTTGATGCAAAAGGAGTTCCAATGCTGGATAAAATGAAATCTTTAAAATGTCTTTAAAAAATACCTTTTAATAATTTAGAATATAAGTTATGTAATAGTTTTTAAAAGATTCGGCAAGTAGAACTATTTTCACTTGTCGAAATGAGTCAATTTATATATATATATATATATATATATATATATATATATATATATATATATATATATTTGAGATGTATATGAAGCTGAAATGAATCAGAGAGACACGTTCTTAAAAGAAGAAATGGAAAGAAAAATACTTATTGTTGCCCTGACGTCTCCATGGAAACAAATAAATGAAATTACTTTCGGATTACTGCATATATATATATATATATATATATATATATATATGAGTGTGTGTCTGTGTGTGTGTGTGTGTGTGTGTGTGTGTGTGTGTGTGTGTGTGTGTGTGTGTGTGTTGTAAAAAGAAACGGAAAGAAAAATACTTATAAAAGGATGAGAAAATTTTAATAATATTACACTGTGTTTACCAACGCGTTTCGACCTGTAATAGATATGACATTATAAAAATTTAGTGGGTAAGGTATATCTGTAGAAAATATTTTAGGTCATCCTCAAGGTGTTAATTTTGAATTTAAAAAGAGGACCTAACTATACAGTAAATTTTTCTTGTCCTTTTATTCTTTTTACAATGTATCTGTCTGATTCATTTCAACTTCATATCTTAATATATATATATATATATATATATATAACCGACTGGCGTAGGGTCACCTGGGTTTCGATCCCAACATGAAGCCTCTCGCATATCTTGTTATTCCGCTGTGTTGTGATACAACGAAACACTGTGTATGACAATATATATATGCGAGAGTCAGCTGAAAAGTTCATAGGCTGACCAAGATACTCTTATTTTTCTATATTCTTCCATTGGTGATGTTAAGATTGGGCAACATGGTTGTACAAAGTCATCAATAACATTTATTCATATTCCTTACGCGTAACCTGGTCAGCCTACGAACTTTTCAGTCGAACTTCGTGCGTGTATATATATTTATATATATGAAATGATGAAAATTTTAAGATGGGAGATATATATGGAGAAAATATTTTTCTGTATCGTTAAACAATCATTTTAAATTCAAAATTCCCACCCTGAAGCTGCCTAAAGTATTTTTCCAGATATAACTTCTGCCTTGAATTTTCATAATTTTATATATCGGAACATTTCAATAACAGGTTGAAACACGTTGGTGGAGATAAACTAATATTATAAGAATTCTCTAATCTATTTTCTTTTTCTTCTTTTTACAATATATATATATATATATATATATATATATATAGTATTCAGTTTTATTTATCCATTAGATCTGAAGAAGTCCTGTTATACATTTCTTAGTGTTTTTGGTTCACACCAGAAACGCAAAAACAGGATGGAAATAAATTTATAATCCTAAACCGGTCTTTGGTTTTTTCTTTAAAGAAAAGTATATATATATATATATTGTGTATTTTGACAGAAGACTTTCTTGTAGGGATATTTTATTAAATATGACAGACCAGGATTTGAAGTCTAATTTTTTTTAATAAGTATTTTCATTATCGAGATGTCACAACTAAGGTGAAGTATTTTTAATTATATATGGTATGGTTGTACCCACTTCTCTGGCAATGACCAAGGTTTACAACATCGGAGATTTTGGACAATAATTAACAAGCCACAATACTCAATTATTGTATCTTGATCGCGAACATAAGCTCTAAACCCGAATCCGTAATCTATCTATCTATCTATCTATCTATCTATCTATCTATCTATCCGTTCCTTCCTTGGTACCTGCAGAGTGATAGACTCTTGGACCAATAATGAAGAAATACGGAAACGAACCGAACTTTTACCTCAAACCTTTTTTGGTTGTTGAAGGAAGAGTAATGTTGTGGGCAGAGCCATTAAATATTAAAAAAGAGCTAATAAGGAAGATCTACTTCATCAAGAAAAGAAATGATCGTTATCACTATAACGGAAAAATGTTTTTGGATGATAATTATTTCCGTCTACGTATAGTACTTTTGGTTATGTACATGTATATATATATATATGTGTGTGTGTGTGTGTGTGTATATATATATCTTGTAAATGATCTCTGGGCATTGCATTACTCCCAGGTAGAAACAGATGCGGATTACGATTTATATATTTTGGTTCAGACATTTAAAAAAGTAAATACACACACACACACACATTCACAGAGAGAGACAAAGAGAGGGGGGCTCAAAAGCTCAAAAGCACTCAAAAACACGTATATATCACTAACATTCAACTCTCTTATTTATGAATAAAGCAAAACATATATCTGTTGTTGTTGTTGTTGTTGTTGTTGTTGTTCTTCTTCTTCTTCTTCTTCTTCTTCTTATTATTATTATTATTATTATTATTATTATTATTTACTCATTAGTTTTTTCACATCAGCTTTAGCTGAAGGTTTTTTCACTAGAGTCTGAGTGACAGCAAGTCTCCTCAAGTCTCCAGGACTCTTCTCAGTATTCTGGCCGTTCTCAATAATGCAGTAGTTTTGAAGGTCTCCACTCATCTGCTATCATCCAAGTCTTCCAGTCCGTTTAGTAATCCTTTAGTTATTGTTCCAAACGCACCAATTACAATTGGTATAATTTTCACCTGCATGTTCCATAGCTTTTTCAATTCCCTAGCAAGGTCGAGGTACTTACCATTCTTTTCAGATTCTTTCAGTTTTATTCTGTTGTAGGCAGAGCCATTAAATATTAAAAAAATTGTCGACTTTGCTGTCCCAGCTGACCAGCTGGGACAGCAAAGTCGACAATTTTATTGTTATTGTTGTTGTTGTTGTTGTTGTTATATATATGAATGATAATAATATAGACACATGGTTACCTTTATATATATAAAAACGCACACACGCCTATATATATATATATATATATATATATATATACATATATATATATATATATATATATATATAGTACAATTACATGGAGACTCAAGCTCGGTTAAGCCGTCATAATAAATTTATTTCGGCGGAGAATATTGTTGGTATATTCTCCGTCTCGTCAGATGACTCTTTGTCATGCTCTGTATTGTCCCAGAGATGCGAATGAGGAGTTACAGTTCGTATTCAGAAGATAAAATAAGGAAATTTTAAAAAAATAAATTAAAAATCGGAAAATAAAGATAAAAATAAAAATAAAAATAAAAAACATAAAGTGGAAATCAAATTACAAAGTTACAAATTCTTTCGTTCATAGGCATGAGCAGAGGGTGTTAACATGTTATATGTCAGAACGATTAAGAAACAGGAGTGGAATTAATCTACTGGTCAGTCTCTTCTAATTTAGTGTTCTGTTTGTGGTTTCTTCTACTTGGCAGGTGTGCTTTTTTAAACAGACTAAGATCGTTTAACTAATGGCTATCTCATATATGATTTACATTTATTTCTAATATGTCTGTTAATTAACCCAGCTGTTGTCATCCTAGATATTCCTCTTGTTTCAATTAGGATCGAGATACTTAAACCAGATAAGGTGGGGACATTTATTATAGTCGTCGTGTTTTTTTTTTAAATTACCCTAAAAATGGTCGAGTGTGTGTGAGTGTATGTGTGTGTGTGTGTGTGTATGTGTGTGTGTGTGTGTGCGTATGTATAGATAGATAGATAGATAGATATGTATAAAGATGAAAAAATACTAGGTTTTCAGAATCTGATTTTATTTATTGAATCATTTGCCAATTTTGATCTGTC
>CAUZXS010006178.1:0-2500 GCA_963585895.1 Sepioteuthis lessoniana | reverse complement strand
CTGTAGCTTTGGGGAATGCGGTGTACCATCGCTCCCAGGTCAACTTTGGCCCGGAATGGTAGCATTTGATAGGACCCTATCGATTTGTTAAATAGAACTAACTGCATACTGATGTTCAACTGAATTGTTTGAATTAGAACTGTTTGACTAAACTGAATAACTTGAAATAGAAAGGTTTTTGGCAATTAAACTGTACTTTCATTTGAACTGCGTGCTTGTACTAAACTGAATTGTTTGAAATGGAACTGTTTTTGACATTGAAACTCTATTTACACTAAACTGAATGATTTAATATAGAACTGTTTTGACATTTAACTGTGTGTAAACAAAATCTGTACTTATACTAAACTGAATTAGCTGAATTAGAACTGCTTGACTAAACTGAATAGCTTGAAATAGAAATGTTTTTCACAATTACACTGTACTTGGCCCAGCGGTTATAACGTACGGTTCAAGGGTAAAGTGGAGCAATCCTGGGAATGGAGTAGCGCCCTCCCCTACACGTTGGTGTAGTAGCTATCGAAAAGGGAGCCTTCGGGTAACCCTCGACTATGGTCGCTAACTTACATTTAAACTGGAGCATTATGGGAATACGGAGTACCCTTTCATTGCCATCGCTCTCAGGTCCACTCTGGCTCGGAGTGGTAGCACCTGATAGGACCCTATCTATGGGTTGAATAGAACGAACAGTATGCTTATGCTAAACTGAATTGTTTGGGTAAACTGAATAGCTTGAAATAGAAATGTTTTTCACAATTAAACTGTACTTACATTAAAACTGCGTACTTATGCTAAACTGAATTGTTTGAAATAGAACTATTTTCATAAAAATGTATTTGGCGTTAAATTACCTACAAAGGTTGATATGCCATAAAACCCAAACAACCAACCAACGTACAGTAGTTTGCTAGATGAGTTAAATTTCATTGAAATTTAATCGGTGCTTATAAAATGATAATTAAAAATAAAGTAAGCATTGCATAGATTTGGCGCCAAGTCTCATGTATGGGGCACCAAGTGGGGTTCGAACTCACTTCTTAATATTAATTGAGCCATAACCTTAGTGTTCTAAGTGTTATAAAATGCCGAAATCCTTTTAAAAAATAAACTTTGCCCAGTCAGCTAGGGCTGTAGAATGCACTGACTACACCTCTGCAGAGGGGTAAGACCCCCCCCCCTAACGAGTGTCCTGGATATGACACTAAACAATCTGATGGTGAGGTTCCAGCAATGCTGGAGCATTATGGGAATACGGAGTACCCTTTCATTGCCATCGCTCTCAGGTCCACTCTGGCTCGGAGTGGTAGCACCTGATAGGACCCTATCTATGGGTTAAATAGAACGAATAGCATACTTATGCTAAAATGAATTGTTTGAGTAAACTGAATAACTTGAAATAGAAATGTTTTTAACAATTAAACCGTACTTACATTTAAACTGCGTGCTTATGCTTAACTGAATTATTTCAAATAGAACTGTTTTTCGACATCAAAACTGTATTTACACTTAATTGAATTCTTTCGTATAACTGCTTGAATAGTTTGAAATGGAAATGTTTTTGACAATTAAACTGTGTAGTTATACCAAACTGAATTGTTTTAAATGGAACAGATTATCTACATAAAAATGGATTTGGCGTTAAATAACCAACAAAGGTTGACATGCCATAAAACCCAACAAACAAAAAAACAAAAAATGAACTAGGATTAGATTTGACACATAATCGAAATATGAGGCCTGTGATGAGGATTGAACTTATTTGTTAGTCTCTTTACACATTTAACTGTGTGCAAACAAATGATAATGTTAAATTGAATTAATAATGTGACATAGCAATACCTGAAACCATCTGAGGGCTAATAAAACTTTTTGTTTTAGGTAGCATTGTTTAAAACCATTTAATAGTGCGTATACAAATGATTAAACTAAATAGTATTGTTCGTGTAAGATAGGAAATCTTGAAACCGTTTAACTATGTGCAAACAAATAACCACCGGCTCGTTTAAAATATTGCCAACTTAGCATTCGTTTACAAATCATATATTTAATATATGTATAAATAGGATTCGACACTAAATATCCTACAAAGACTGCCATGCCTTAAAAAACCAACCAACCAACCAACAAACCTTATTTGGCTGCGAGACCAGTGAGATAGCTATTAAATAACGCTAATAGAAGAAGAAGAAGAAGAAGAAGAAGAAGAAGAAGGGAGATACTGCTGAGTGGTTCATTCAAAATTAACAAACTTTTATTCGAATCATATTGTGTTTTTTTTTTCTTAGTTTATGGACTCGAAAAGCCTACTTCAAATCAGGTCGATGCTCTTCGTGTTTGACTATCGGGCTAATGTCATGGGAAAAAGCATGAAACCACATGCTTCATCTTTCGACCACAGGTAGAGTAAAACTAGTACAAACTGAATGCTCTAGCCGAGGTAGGGCTACCAGTTCAGGAGAAAAAAATTACAAACTGAATTCCGTATCAGGAGACTGGGGGC
>CAUZXS010006177.1:150000-151874 GCA_963585895.1 Sepioteuthis lessoniana | reverse complement strand
ATATATATATATGTGTGTGTGTGTGTGTGTGTGTGTGTGTGTGTGTACAGTAGCGACTATAGGTAAGGGAACGGAGCAACAACAAATATTCAGATCATTTTTACATGAAAAGATTTGCATGTACGTTTACGAAATTTTCCCAAAATATATTGGAACATATATGTATTTTTTACATATAAAGTGTCCTAAAAAGATTTTACAGTAAAATTAACAGTGAACTAAGAAAACAAAAATTTACATTTTGCCATAATCAAAAGTTAAGTAACGCAGTTAAATCATAGTAATTTTGGTAAATTTTTAAATGGGCCTGTCTTCGTGGTGTAATGGTTAAAGCGATGGACTGCGGAATCGTAGTACGCGTGTTCGTACTCCAGTCGTGCTACTACGTTCACTTTCGGGCAAATACCCTTGGGAAAGGTATGAACCTCCTTATCCTACCAGCTAAATAAGGTTGATATGCCATGAAACCAAACCAAACCGTGAATTTTAAACAACTAGATAACTTATTTTGATTTAAGGTCACGAAAAACTGTTTCTTGTAGGTTAAATAAAAAAAATTAGTGGCTCGGATTCCATGTCGCAAATCTTTGATTTAAAAAAATCTAAAAGTTCGTCTAGACTTCGCCACAGAGCATATCGTGTGGACAGATAAACTATGAAATATGGTTCATTTTAGTGATGAATCTAAATTCAACTTGTTTGTATTTGATGGTAAGAGGTTTGTAAGACGTAAAAATAAGGAACGCTTATCTCCACAATGCGTTAAGAAAACTGGGAAATTTGGAGAGGAGAGCGTAATGGTATGGGGAATGATTTCATCAACGGGATAAGGACCCATTGTAAGTTTTCACGGTAATATTAATGCCAGTGTTTATAAAGAACCTCTTCGCCAGCAAGCTCTTCTTCATTTACGCATAGGAACAGTTGAAACTCCAATATTTATGCAATACAATGCGCCATGCCACAAACCTAAAACTTTGTTAAGTTTTCTTGAAGAGAAGGGAATTGCTGTTATGAAGTGGCCGCCACAAAGCCAACGTATGAACTCTTGAGAGAATGTTTTGAAAATCATAGGAGAAAAAGCTCAGAACAGAAATCCTCAAAATATTGATGATTTATGTGGTTTTCTGAAAGAAGAAGGGGAAAGTATCACTACACCTTTTGTAAGAAGTTAATTGGCTCATGTGGTCGAAGATGCAATGAGGTAATCCAATGCAAAGGAAAATCCGCGTAATATTGAATATTTCTTTAGTTTATATTTTGATCTAAGAAGGATATATGATGTGTACTTTAACTTTTGACCTGGGCAAAATGTATATTTTTTGTTTTTTTTCAGTTGACTATTGATTTACTGTAAAAGAAAATTTAGCAAACTTTATATGTAATAAATGCATATATATTCCATAGTATATCTTGTGAAATTTTCATAAATGTACATATGATTTTTTCAAGTAAAAATCATTTAAATATTTTTTGTTATTCCGCTCTTTTCCTTATGGCTGCTACTGTGTGCGTGTATATATATATACATATACTAAATCTACCAGCATTCTCGGTGACAAAAAAAAGAAAAAAAAAACTCCGCCAGAATTCAGGGATAACAATATCTCAAATCACTGTCTGGGGAAAAAAGAAAAAGATTATCAGGAGAAAAAATAAAAGGCCAACTTCGTCACACCAGTTGAAAAAAATCAAGAGATATGTAATCAGTTGGTTAAAAGAACAAAAACCCACCGCCAAATGCTGCAATGCTACAATTATAAAAAGTGCTCAATACTAAATAGAACCAATTACAAAAATTAAATCGCGAGTCGGGACTATCCTACGACAGTTTCACCTAAAACGGCTTTTCAGGGTTCCTAGAACCGACTCTA
>CAUZXS010006177.1:15000-145000 GCA_963585895.1 Sepioteuthis lessoniana | reverse complement strand
GCTGAATTGCGTCAACCTCCCTTCGTGGATCTTTCAAACACAGCGTGGGCTCGGAAGGACTTGACAAAAGCAAACAGTCGGAAGCAAATGTGGTCGTCATGAACATAACAGCCACAACAAGTACTGTGACTAGTAGTCACACCAACTTGGGCTCCGTGACTAACATAGGACCACACATGTCCCTTCGGCATACCTTTTCGAAGGTGCTTCTGGTACCTGGCAATAAACCTGATGATTACTCATTTTAGACAAGGGACAGGTGTTGCCTGAAGGAAGGACCCTAGGACTGAGCTAATGTTAATATCACAGAACCACCTGGCACGGATGTTCCGTGGAGTCGTTAACTCTTTAGCCTATAATATTAAATATCAAAATGTATTTTGTTAAATGTATTGGTTGAATCATGAATAATTTTAGTTTTTTGAAAGCAAGGTGTATCCAAGTATTTGAAAACTTTCATGTTGTAAATGAAAACAAAACTTTCCTGGTTGTTACTGTCCTTATAACAATTATGAAAATATGTTCATCGTAATTTAATCTATGATCTGATGCCCCTAAAAAGAAGAAACTGAAAGTACATGTTCAACATATAATGTTGCAGCAGTTTAAGAATAACAAAAATGCTACTGAAACGGCGAAGTAAATTTCTAGTGTTTATGTCAGTGGTGTTATCACTGACCGCCAAGTTCGAAACAAGTTTTTAAAGTTTCGTTCTTGGAATACGTCATACATAGGGCAGTATGTTCAGTAGACCTCTATCAAGATTCATTAGGAAAATTAACTGAATGCAATCTAGGTAACAGCACTCGAGAATTAATACTTGTGCGCAACACATCATAATCAACTATTTGCTGCGACTGGAAAAAATAGAAAAGGTTTCAGTTCCTCGCGGTCTTTGTGAGAAGAATAAGGAAGATTGCATATCCATTGTGACAAGTTTTCTTTCAAAGCAGAGAAATAACCCATTTCTCAAGAATATCTTTACAAGTGATGAAAAATGAGTCTTTTTTGAACATGTTCAACGCTAAAGGCAGTTGATTGACGAAGATAAAACTCCGCAGCTTACCCAAAAGGCGGAGCTTTTTGTAGGACATTTTCTGCTGTGTGTATGGTGGGATTATAAATTTTGAGTTTTCAAACTGCAATCAGACATGGACAATCTTCTTAAAAAACGCCCGCACAAGTCAATAGAAGAAACGTTGTGCTTCTTCATAATAACGCACAGCTACATTCAGCAAAAATTACGCAGGGAAAATACTGGGTTTAGGCTGGTCTGTTCAACCCCATTCACCATAATCACTAGACCTTGCATCAAGTGATTTCCATCTTTTTCCAACTCTGCAAAAGGCTCTGAATGACACAAGATTTCCTCTAGTTTATATTTAACAACCCCTTCGCTTGGACAGAATGCAACACAAAGTCAATTTTTAAGCGGAGTTACACAGGTTTAAATTCAGAGTTTTCTTTCTCGTAGACTGGTTACCTAACAAGGCTAAAGAACCCAGTCTACCCTACAATTTACCCATAGCTGGAGAGAGAAGAATTGGATTCATATTTTTCCCAAGGGTATCAGTGCAATGTAATCAGCCTCGTCTACAATTTGAACTCGTGTCGTCATGTCCATTTCCTACACCGATTGCAATTACACCAGGGCCGTCTCAAGTACATCAGGTGAAAGCTTTGCGGACAACTTCTTGAGCTCGAAACCAGCTGAATTTTACTTGAAAGGAATCAACAAGCTACATAATAAATGGCAAGGGGTGATTAAAAATAATGGCAAATATACTGTTGAAGAAAATTAATTTACTGTTAAATTATTAATTAATAAACTCTATTTTACTTAAACGAAAATTATTTATGACTCAACCCAATGTAATCCTATTTTTGCTCTCACAACAGCATATAGAGATCACCAAAGTGCAAGGAAAATAAATATGAACTGCTAGACTCTAGTGCAACGTGAATGCACTTTAAAAAACATGTAGGTTAAAATGACGGTAAGTGCTGCATTACGTATTTTTATTCGAGTTGATATGTTTATGTATTTTACATTCATGAGAGAGAGAGAGAGAGAGAGAAGAGAGAGAGGGAGGGAGAGAGAAAGAGAAGGAAGTGTTTGAAGCGATACGATGAAAAGGTAATCAAGGTCACCATTTCTGTTATTTTTTATTCTTTAGATGAAAGGAAATAGATGATATGAAATAAGTAGGCATATCGCTTTGAGTTATTACTTGTTAAATTTAAGATAGTCAAGGGCAGGTAACTCTACTTATTGTGTATCTGAAAGCATCCTAATAGATGTCTTCCAGACTCTGTTTCAGAAGCTGATGACGTCACTCTTGATTCATTCAGACAAGACCTAATGACATCTTACAGTCTTCGGGTTCCTGCTGGTTGCATGGTAATGGGTATTTTTTTCAATATGTCTGAATGAATTTTCGAATGCAAAGACAGCAATTGAAAATGTCGATTAATACTTTTAGTCAGATTTTTCTTTTTGCTGTCATTATTCTTGTCTTTTAAAGATGTTCTTCTAGAGATGCTATTTTCTACCTTCTGTTATGTCAAAGACTTCCTTCAAAATCATTGTATAATAAACTTATATATATATATATATATATATATATATATATATATATATATATATATATTGTTGTTTGGGTTTTATGGCATATCAACCTTTGTAGGTTATTTAACGCCAAATCCATTTTTATGCAAATAGTTCTATTTCAAACGATTCAGTTTAGCATGAGTACACAGTTTGTCAAAAATATTTCTATTTCAAGCTATTCAGTTTATTCAAACAGTTCTAATTTAGCTAATTCAGTTTAGTATAAGTATAGTTTTGTTTACACACAATTAGATGTATATATATATATATATATATATATATATATATATAATTCATTTTTAGTTAAAAATCGAGGAAATTCCAATGTAGGACCTTATTATGTTTTTTTTCTCTATTTTTTGTTTCTTTTCTTTTTTTGCTAGTTTCTTCTTATCAGGGTTCAGTTGATATAGAAGTTCCCCAAGGTTCTGCTTCCAAGCGCATTCAATCATATTAACTCATTGTTTTCAGAGGGATTCAAGATATTGCCTTTTTAAGTTTAGTTTAATTTGTTAGTGTTTATTATTAAAAATAAACAACCAAACAAATACAACAGCAGTCAACACCGACAACAACATACTCAATATATTCAATAACTAACAAGCTAACAGAACACCCCTATTTATAATAAACCCTTCCAGCAGAAAAAATACCGCACCCAAACAAGACATAAATCAACGATACCTACGTTTACCCTAAAGACGATCAATAGATAAAATCGAAAGCGCTTGAGAATCGAACCTTGGGCAACTTCTCGGTCAAATGGGGTCTGATACAAAGAAACGAGGCAAAAAGCAAGAAAAAAAAAACATTGTAAGATCATAAAACGGCAAGTTTCACGGTCTTTAACCAAATCTGCATAAACAATAGATTGCTGTAAGAATATATATATATATTGTAGTGGCCATAAGTTAAGGAATGGAACAACAACAAATATTCAAATAATTTTTACTTGAAAAAATTAGCATTTACGTTTTTGAAATTTTCCCAAAATGTTCTTGGAACATATGAGTATTTATTACATATAAAGTTTTCTAAAAAAATTTTATAGTAAATTAATAGTGAACTAAGAAAACAAAAATATACATTTTGCCATGATCAAAACTTAAGGAATACTATTGAATTATAGTAATTTCGGTATTTTTTAACAACTTGATTGCTAATTTTGATTAATAGTCAACAGTCATATATCGTTGGAACTATTTTTAAGCAGGATGGAGGCGAAAGCACGTAATTGCTTAACGCAAGATGAAAAAAAGCTCATCACCAAACGACGAATACGAAAATTTCGTCAATGCACACCTCGAGGCAGCAGCAAAATACATTCCAACAAAAATTAAAACTAAATATAGAGTCCCATGGGAAACTTTAGCGGTGAGAGAAAAACGTGCACTAGTGAAAACAGCCTCCAAAAACTATCGAAAAAACCCAACAAACACAAATGCCTTAAAACTAAAAACGGCACAATATCAATTAGCAGGCATATATATAAAGGAACAGACAGAATACATTCAAAATCAGATAGATAAGATTAGAGACTCGGTGGAAGATAGACAATCTAGAATTGCCTGGCAAACAATAAACGAAGTGAGCAGAAGAAAGAACACAGCCAAAGCAAAACTTAAAGCAGCAAACCAACAAGAAAGAATAAAACTGTGGAAACAGCACTTCGAAAACTTACTTGGAAACCCACCAAAAATAACACATGAACCAATCACCAGAATAATTAGCAAACAATTAGACATTAAACTTGGACCATTCACACAAGAAGAACTCGACTCGGTTCTCAGAAAAATTAAAAATAGGAAAGCAGCAGGGCTGGACGAAATTCCCCCGGAAGTATGGAAGACCAGATAATTCGACGACATACTGCTCCGACACTGCAACACAGTATACAATCAAAATCCGATAGATAGATGGACGAAGGGATGCATACTCCCCTTCCCTAAAAAGAGGGACCTCGGATTAGCCAAAAACTACCGAGGCATAACACTTACATCCATAGCTGCCAAAATCTACAATGCCCTACTGCGAAACCGAATAGAACCCAAAATCGACAACATACTTAGAAAAAACCAAAATGGCTTCCGAAGAAATAGATCCACGACCTCACAAATATCAACCATCCGCAGAATCCTTGAAGGTGTACGGGCAAAGAACCTACAAGCGACATTAATATTTGTCGACTTTACCAAGGCTTTCGACTCCATTCACAGAGGAAGGATGGAACAAATCCTACTAGCGTACGGCATACCTAAAGAAACCGTAGCGGCAATAACGATTCTCTATAGAAACACTAAAGTAAAAGTACGATCACCAGATGGAGACACAGAATACTTCGACATTGTAGCAGGAGTACTACAAGGGGACACGCTGGCTCCGTATCTCTTTATCATTTGTCTAGACTACGTACTTAGAACATCGATTGACAAAATCAAAGAGAATGGCTTCGAACTGACGAAGAAAAGAAGCAGAAGATACCCCGCAACAACAATTACCGACGCCGACTACGCCGATGACATAGCGATACTGGCAAATACACCTAACCAAGCCGAAACACTTCTGCATAGTTTGGAACGAGCAGCAGCAAGCATAGGCCTCCATGTTAATGCACACAAAACGGAATATATGTGCTATAACCAAACGGGAGACATCTCCACTCTAAAAGGAACCCCTCTTAAACTAGTAGACAAATTCACGTACCTAGGAAGCAGCGTCGAATCAACCGAAAAGGACATCGAAACGAGGTTAACGAAAGCATGGACAGCTATCAATAGGCTATCGACTATATGGAAATCAGACCTAACCGATAAAATGAAACGCAGTTTCTTCCAGGCAGCGGTCACATCGATACTGCTATATGGATGCACTACATGGACGCTAACAAAACGGCTGGAGAAGAAACTAGAGGGCAATTACACAAGAATGCTGCGTGCAATCCTGAACAAGTCCTGGCAGCAACACCCCACAAGACACCAACTGTACGGCCACCTGCCCCCTATCACGAAAACTATTCAAGTTAGACGAACCAGACATGCAGGACACTGCTGTAGAAGCAAGGACGAACTCATAAGAGATGTACTCTTATGGATCCCCACACATGGCCGCGCAAAAGCAGGACGACCAGCTCGAACGTACATTCAGCAGCTATGTGAGGATACAGGTTGTTGTCCTGAAGACCTACCTAGGGCGATGAACGATAGGGAGGAGTGGCGAGAGAGGGTCAGGGTTATCCGTGCTGCCAGCACGATATGATGATGATGAAGAAGGCAAATCTTATTCTGAATTTGCTAGCATCGTGCGAAGGTCAAAAACGTTGTTCATCGTGTAATCAGTAGATATATGGCTGACAAGACACTTGAACCAAAACCGAGAACTGGGAGGCCACACCATTAGATAAAATCCAAAAGAACTGTAAAACCAGTAAAACTCCAGGGCTTAATATAAGAAAGTTTGGAATAAAATCAAATATCAGGACATTACTGTAATATTTCAAGATATAAAACAACTCACGACTCGGAGTTTCACGAAGTTGATTTTCATGTGAGCCACATTTTACAAAGTTTGAAGGCTACTGAAATTATTGCTTTTTTTTTGTTTTGTATATATATATATATATATATATATTGTACGCTAACAGAGGATGCACTTCTTAAATCACGTGACTTAAATCACGTGAGTCAATCTGGAGCTAAATTGTTGAGCAGATGTTTTGCTTAATGGTGATATTTTGGCATCAATTCCTACTTCTTACTTAAAAGATTCTTAATAAGCATGAAGTTATTTTTTCCAATCACAATGTACATTGTTTGGAACCCACATTACAAGCATATGGTCTCTTTAATCTCAACCATCTGACTTCAGGTTCTTCACCATTTTTCTTCAAATATATTTAGAAAGCATGATATTATTTACGCAACGTTTAGGTTTGAATAAATCTTTGTATCGCATTTTTCTTTTTGTTATGATAGCAAAACACGTAAATTTCTTTACCAAAATAAAAACCCCAAATCCAGACATATCTGCGACTATCAGCTTGATAGATTACACAACTTAATCTTAATCCTTCTCTTGCTTTTTTGCTTCGTTTTTTTAACCCTTTAATCCACCCTCACTCAATAATCCAGTCCTTTTTTTTCCTTTAAATCATTTCGTTCACTTTCTTTCTCATTCTATGTCTCTTTCGTTCTTACTTTTTTCCTTTTTTTCTTTCTTTTTTTCTTTTTCTATTCTTTTGCGAATTCAAGGGATTCGAAAGCGTTTCTGAAGACAAATGATCACATGTTTTAATATCGCCAATGCGAATGATGCTAACATCTCGAACCTTCAGATCACCAGAAGGGAACTATATGAACGATAACCTGGTCATTTATGACGGTTATTATAATATCATCATCATCGTGTCACGCCATCAGCATATTTTGATCGTGATATCTTGTGAACAGATGGGGTGAGGTTTTCAGAAGCAATGGAATGGACGTTATATTAAGAATTAAATATTTGTATAGGCATAATTTTTTAATAGATTGTATTTCATCTAAAATCAGACACCATATTCTTTGCAACCTGATATATATATATATATATATATATATATATATATATATATATATATATATATATCATCATGTCATGCCGCCAACACGGATCTCCCTAACCCTCTCTCGCCACCATTCTCTATCGTCCATCGCTTCCGGCAGCTGCATGGAAAAATCTGTTTCATTTTATTGGTCAGGTCTGACTTCCATATGACCGATAAACTATCGGTAACTGTCCATGTCTTTGCTAGTCGCGTGTTGATTTCAGTCTCGGTTTATGAGACACTGCTTCCTAGGTAGGTGAACTTGTCTACTGGTTTCAGAGAGCTACCGTTTTGTGAGGAGATGTCACCTCTTTGATTAAAGCACATATATTCCGTCTTGTGTACATTGACATGGAAACCTATGCCTGCAGCTGCTCGTTCCAGATTATGTAACAGGGTTTCGGCCTGGGCGGGTGTATTTGCCAGAAGTGCTTATAAATGAATACATGAAACCCATACATTACATATGTGACACGTATTGTAACATAACTATGTAACATGCACTGGCAACGTTTCAAATGCAATGAAACTCACCCAATATGTGTTATTAATTCCGTCTATCTGAAATCAGAAATTTGTCCAGTAAAACCGTTAAAGCTACCTTGACATTTTTCTTTCTTTTTTTTTTGTTTTTGTTTTGTTTTGTTTTTTGTTATTGCTTATCTAAAGCATTAAAAGGTTATATGGAGGCAGCTTAGTGTAACGGTTATCGCCATAGGGAATGGAATCGGCAACCCAAGTACAAATCCTGGACGAAACTGATTATGTATCTCTTCACACTGATATCATTGTGAAAGGCATGAATTGATTCATTCTCCTTTCAGTTGTGAGTTAATAGTTGATCAGACTGAGATATTTATCGCAGGTAAGGCAAGCAGCCGAGAAGAAAGAAAACCATGATTTCAAACCAACTCTATTCCGCAAAAAAATTAACCTGTGTCATGTTCTGCTGGAGTTGGGTAAATATACACATACACACACACACACAAGGCGCACTTAGTGAAATAATTTTGAGGTAGTAAATGAACACGGCGACCCGGTTTCAAATCCGGAACAAAGCTGTGTTTCATTATCCGCAAATACCCTTGGCAAAGGCATGAATCAATATCTTTTCACTTTAGCTTCGGTTAGATAGTAGGACAGATTGGATTCTTTTACTCTGGTAAGACAACCTGGCTAGGAGAAGGAAAACACTAAATTCAAACCGACACTACTCAGCTTGAATTTTGACCTTGTGTCATGTCCTATTCGTGGCAGACGGTGTTGGAAAAATAGATATTTGATTGGACTAAAAGTTTAAGTGAATTTGGTGACTGTAGTCGAGGGTGATCCGAAGGCTCCCTTTTTAATAGCTACTACACCGAGGTGTAAGGTAGGGCACTACTCTTTCCCTAGTATTGCTCCACTATACCCTTGATACGTACCTGTGTGCTGAGAGTTAAGCAAGGAGGTATCAAGTACCATTTTTTAAGTCTTTGGTATGACTCGACATGGAATTGAACCCAGGTCTCCCGGGTCATTCTTAAAGAGTAAGAAAATTCAAAAAAGGTGCATTACGTACAAAAATTATGCTCAGTCTTTTGTAAATACACGAAATTTCTGCTAATTGTCAAGATTATTTCGTTAAGAGATTATGAAACCTTGTGACCCTGTATTTGCACAATAAATCCAGAAATGTCAGAAGAAAAAAAAGTTTACATCACATCACAATAAGGTCGTATTGCAAGTGAATAAACTGTCGAAAAAACTCTGAGAAGTCTGAAATTCATATTTGTTATACACTATCTTTACAATCTTGATTTTTTTAAGAGGGAGTCCCAGTAGCGTAGTGTTTAACATGCCAGACTGCTACATCACAGTAGGGTTTGGATTTGGTTTGGTTTTATGGCATATCAACCATTGTAGGTTGCCAAATCCTTTTTATACATAAATTGAATACATGATTTCTAAACTCATTTTGTAGATAACAATCCTTAAAAAGCCAGAGAGAATTCTTTTGCACACAGTTAAATGATTTCATTTAATTTCCAACAATTCAGTTTAACTTTAGATTAGTTTGCTTACACAATTAAATGTAAAAACAATTCTATTTTAAACAATTCAGTTTAGCATATCAAAATAAGATGGTTCTAAGTATTGCTATGTATCACTAACAATTCAATTAAACATCAGTTATTTCTTTATACACAGATGTAAAAACAGTTCTATTTCAAACAATTCTGTTTAACTTGAGTACAGATTACGATTAACTGTAAAAACAGTTTCATTTCAAACAATTCAGTTTAGCATAAGGACGTAGTTTACTTCTTTTTTACTCATAGATAGGACCCTATCAGGTGCTACCGCTCCGCGTCAGATTAGACCTGTGAGCAATGTCAATGAAGGGGTACCCCGCATTTCCCAAAGCTTCTGTATTACTGGAACATAACCATCAGATTTTATTGTGTCATATCCTGAACACTCCTTGGGGGAGTCTTACTCCTCTGACGAGATGCAGTCGGTGTATTCTATAGCTTCAGCTGACAGGGCACAACATCGTAGTGTTGTATATTGACCTCCGACCCGGCCGGGCTGTCAAAATAGGAAATGCACCTATGTAAATAACAGATGCATCCGGTCGAGGAATATCAGTATATAACCGTGGACGGGTTGAATGAGTGTGACTTGTGCCGCCCACAAGAAGAAAGTGGGCGTTCAACAATTAAATAACGTGGTGCACAGGAAATCCAATCAGTTGGTTATCAGACGAGTGGAGAGAAGATGCTGAATTGAGAAACATGTCCCAGAGAGGCTGGGCCTCCAGGTGCCCGTTTGAGCAGCCTAGGAGAACGGGAAAGAAACGCAGTTATGTCCAATAGAGTGGGGGTCAATATATTGCAGTTCTGTTCGGTCTCCAACTCCCTCGCACACACAAACCTTTCAATAAAGTGAGAGATATATTTTTCTAAGAACTGTGTCGCTCGCCTTTGTGTCGTCGTTATGATTCTGCATGCAGATGTATATGTATTATGTGGCTATACAACAGTAGTAGCAAGTTCAAACTCTGATCGTACAGTTACGTTCATTTTCATACTAAGAAACGAATTAACCACCTTATCTCCCCTATGGGTTCAATAGTACCGTGACTGTTCTTTTACAAGAATAGTTTCGTAATTACATAACCCAAAGGTTGATATGCCATTAAAAAACAAACCAAACCAAATTGGACTAAAAAAAAGAATAGTATGTAATGACGCTATTTAAATGTAGTCTTCATCGGTGCCTTTCATTTTTTTTTCTAGTCAGGTATGGCATACCTACCATTGTCAGTTATTTAATGACAAATCCTATCTATACATTCATATTAAATATACATGATTCGGTTTGGTTGAGTTTTTATGGCATATCAACCATTGTAGATTATTTAATGCCAAATTCTGTGTACACATATATATTAAATATATATGACTTGGTTTGGTCGAATTTTTATGGCATATCAACCATTGTTGGTTATTTAAGGACAAATCCTCTTTATATATATATATATATATGATTTGGTTTGGTTGGATTTTATGGCATATCAGCCGAATGTATATACATATATATACATATATATATATATATGTATATGATTTGTTACCAAATAGTTTGTATGTAACATTATCTTTAAGAGTTTTGTTGGTTTTACGGCATATCAGCCGTTGTAGGTTATCGAATGCCAACCCCAGTTTATTCATATATATTAGATACATATGATTTGTAAACATAGGTCAACAATATTAAATGATTCGAAACATTCCTTTGTATCACTAACATCATCTTTTTTTTGTTTACACGCAGTTAAATGATCAAACAGTTCTATTTCTTACAATTCAGTTCCACATTAATCAAATTTGAATAATTGCAACTATTGGTATGTATCACAAATGATTCAATTAAACATCAGTTAATAATTTACACACAGTTAAATATTCAAAATTCTATTTCAAATAATTCAATGTAATATAAGTCATTTGTTTCCAAGCAGTTTAAATGTCAAATAGTTCTATTTGACCCAGAGATAGGACCCTGTTAGGGGCAACCACTCCGACCGAGTGGACTTAGGAGCAATGACAATGCAGTGGTATTCTGCATTCCCCGAAGCTCCAAGACTGGAGTCTCACCATCCGATTGTTTAATGCCATACCTAGGAAACTCATTGGAGGAGTCTTACCGCTCTGCAGAGATACTCGTTTGTTCAGACCTGTTAAACTCCGCTAAAAATTGACCTTGTGTCATATTCTGCGGAGGGGTTGGTAAATATATATATACTAACAAACCTTCGTGAGTGAGTTCGGATCTAATTAGGCGCTACATTCATACGGCCTTGTGCTACATCTAAGCTAAAAGCTTAGTAATTTACAACACAGGATCGACTTAATGTGGAAATACTGCTGGAAGCAAGCTTCACGGAGGTGCAAATACAAAAATTCTCCATTTCCTTGTCTTACATTCAGCTTGTGGCTACGAAGTTGAGTAAATTCTTACTTAAACTATTAAAATAAATTGTATGCAGTTGTATCTTAACGCTTTACATGTGCTTTTCATTCTTTAAAACATTTTTTAGTCTTCACTTTTCAATAATCGTTATTAATCGTTTTTGACGCTCTGTTTTCAGGAGATCTCAACGAGAGACTGGGTGGATGTACCTAGACTCAATTTTGACAGCATGGTAACTAGTGAAAGTAGATCACCTTGTGAAGTATCCGAAGTATCAGAGTGTACGATCGTTATTGATGGAAACGATGAACCATCAGAAGATTTATTGGACTTTGAATTTGTACCAGAAACTTAAACAAAAAAGAAATCAAAAGTAAACCTCGTTGTTTTTGTTTTTGCTTTTTTTAAATTTAGATTTTGAAAGAGCAATAAAATAAAACGTAATTTCTTCCAAATGTGTCAATATGGATGCACCACATGGACGCTGACAAAGAGTAGAGAGAAAAAGCTTGACGGGAACAGCACAAGTTATATTGAACAAATCTTTGAAGCAAAAAGCAAAAAGCAAAAAAACAGCAGCTGTACGGCCACCTACCTCCCATCCCTAAAACCATATGAATAAGAAAAACAAGACATGCTGGACATTGCTGGAGAAGTAAGGACGATCTCATAAGTGACGTTCTCCAATGGACTACTTCACACAGATGTGGAAGTGTTGGCCAACCAACAAGAACTTATCGAAAGCGCCCTGTACGGAGTCAAGATCTAGTCTTGAAGACCTGCTAGAAGAGATAGACGATAGAGAAGAATGGCGAGAGAGAGTCCAGGAAAACCGTGCCAGCAGTGCGACATGATGATGATGATATTTTATTCTTAGTATTTTTCATATAATCATCTATTGATTGTACTGGTAACCAGTCAAAAGAAATCTTCAGGAAGACATACACTTCTACAGGGCAATTGAAACGTACTCCCCCTTATGCTTTCTTCATATATTCATTTCTGATTATAGGAGGTGCCCATGGTGTAATGGTTATCTTCGTAGGAAATGGACACGGCGAAACCAGTTCAAACCCAGGACGAGACTGATTGCATTTCACGTAGCACTAATACCCTTGGGATAGGTATGAATCCAATTATTCTCCCCCCAGCTATGGGTAAATAGTAGGGCAGACTGTTTTCTTCAGTCTTGGTGAAGCAACTAGTCTAGGAGAAGGAAAACTCTGAAATGAAACCTGTTAAACTCCGCCTAAAAATTGACCTTGTGTGCATATCCTGCCCGAGCGGAGGGGTTGGTAAATATGATATATTCATTTCTGGTAAAAATTATTGATAAGAAATAAATTATAAGAATCTTAAAGTAGTAAGTTACTTTCAATTAATCTCTACCTAATTACAGTCATGATTTAAATTACTTGCTCGGCCTCTTTAGTTTAATGTTTTTAAAATAGTGTTGCTGTTATTTAATCTGATGAACAGACCTCAGATTTCTTACAGTATTTATGTTGTGTTGTAGCATATTCAAAATACGAATATGTGAAATATACGAATATGTGAAATATACGGATACGTGAAATATACGGATCTGTAAAACGTTCACATGCATAGGAATCCCGAAACACTGACGACTCTCGGTAGTTCAGGTACGAAACTTTTATTACCTTCTTGACTTTTAAGTTTTTCGACACGAGTAGAGAGAGACTCACTTTCTACTATGCTGACTGTTCCATCTGACCCAACAACGCGCGGGCATCCCGTAGTTAATAACTGGACTGGCCTCGCCCAGGTCCAAAAACCAACTAGCTTCGTCCAGGTTCAAATCTCAACTAACTCCTTTTTTTCAAAAATCACCCAAAATCCTCAGCTTATTGCTTCCGGGCATAACGTCATTCACATCCCCAGTCACATTTCCCTATCCGGGGTTTTTATTATGACATCTGTGATTGTCACATCCTCCCCGCGCGAGCGTGAACACCTACGCTCAATGTGTGCACCTACCCGTGCACTAAGCTGAACAGTTCTAAGCCTAACTAAACCAAAAGATAAGATATAACTAACGAAAAAATGATAATATAAAAAAAATCCCTCCGCAATTATATAACAGTGTAGCCGTGATGAGGAAAAAAACCACAACACTTGGCAGTAAAAATAAATACATCTCTTTATTCTTCTTCTTGGAGTCAAAACTTCTGTGGTGTGAGATAGACAGAGATGGAGGGAAACGGAGGGAGACTGCCGTATTGACACATAGCTTCTTCTCTTGGCCATACCACGCAATATTATCTTCAAGACCTCACTTGGCACTTCAGCTTCTCGGCCGAAGGTTACTTTCCGTGATTACAGGTGACAATAATTCACACCACCTCTAACTGTCACCAACTGACCGGACTCTCACGCAGCATCTGCATACATCATTTCTGTAGTAGCAATGCCACGAACAATCTTACCTCGAAGAAACAGATGGTGTGCTCTCTCTGCTACCGGCACGCAAAAACCAGAAGAAGAAAAGGACGAAAGAGGTGTGACTTGTTTTATGGAGGAGAACGTGATAAGTCCACGTGAAGTGGCGAGATTTGATGAACATAAAGAAACATAAAAGTTTGAAGTGGAAAAGAGTATCATTTTCCTGATGTCTGATTGGTGAACATCCATCAGATCATTTTGCAAGTGAAGTAAGTTGACTAGCACCCAAAAGGTTGATTCCTCTTCGACTAGACTTCTGAAACCAACTAGCCCACAACTTCCAATAAACCACGTGACTGCTGCCGCTTATTTACTCTGGTGAGTCTCTGATTGACGGCTCGGTCAAGGGTCAATATGCTACACAAACTGTTACGAAGTGGTTACATCCTCGAGAACTGAACACATTTATTGCTACTTAACTTCGGAGCTTTGCCGAGTTTCGGCAAGTTTTAATGTAAAAAAAAAGATATTGTCAGTTAAGTTTCCTTGTTAGGCGAAAGGTGTAATAAGTTTTAGGCAGGTGGGTACACAAGAAAAAAGACTTTCTCGAGTTTATAACAAACAACATTTTAAAAAAAAACTTCATTCTCCGAGACTGGTTGCACTATCAAAGCTATTGTATTTTACCCATAGCAGTGGTAGCAAGAAATGATGAATACATACTTTTCCTAAGCGTATTAGAGCAAATTGATATACAAACAATCACATCCAGGATTTGAATTTAGCTTGAATTTGGGTCCATTTTTTACGATAATCGTAACTTATTCATGGGGATTATTTATGTCTGCATTCAAAGAGGTGTTCGGCATTTTTAGTTATTGACTTAGCTTTGCTTAGTTGCGACTCAAGGCCGGATATGGATATATGGGGCACCCAGTAAGAATCGAACTTACTAGTAAAGTTCTTGTTATGTAGTGGCTGTCTCTCACCACCAGTAACCATCCCAGCTGACTGTGGTGGTAAAATATACCGACGGTATCTCTGCAAAGGAGTAAGATCCCACTACTGCAAACGAGTTTCCTGCGTATGACACGAACCTGTATCTGATGGTAAAGCTTCAACCCTAAAGTTTTTGGAAATGCGGAGTACTCCTTCATTGCCATTGTTCGCTGGTCCACTCTGACCTCAGAAGTTGTTCTTGTAAAGTTCCTATATCTTTGTAAAATTAATATATTTACTTATTTTTTTATACATGAAACCATTTAACTGTGTGCAAACAAATGACAATTAAACAGAAGTATCACATGGCAAAACATTGAATCATATGACTGTGTGTAAAAGAATAAATAATGTTGTACAGAATTACTAATGTTATATAGCAATAATTCAAACCATTTAACTGAGTGCAAATAAATGAGATGTGGCTCATTTAGAATCGTTACTTTAAAACAATTCGATTACAAATCTTATATATTCAATATATATGTATAAATAGGATTTGGCATTAAATAACCGACCAGGGTTGATATTTCGTAAATCATAACCAACCAACGAACCAATCCAATAACCCTGCTGCCCAGCAGTATGACCATCAACAGAAGGTCAATCATGAAAATTCTCACAGTATGTGTGAGAGGCGATCGGATGAGAGGTCGAGATTTTTGAAAAAAGAGCAGTTAATTATCGAGAGAGCGACATGTAACGACCTAAATTTCAACGCTAGCGCAAAGGAGGATACGATTTTTTTTAAATAGATCGTTTCTTGAAAATATTAGTAACGTCTTATTGCCTTGGAGACAGGTTCAGCGGAAGTTGTTTATCGGAAATAAAGTGACTGGTATTTTTGTGACACTGTGTCTGATTGATTAATTAATTGATTGATTTTAATGGTATGTTAACCCACCTCAGGTTATTTTATCCAAAGAGATTAAAGATTTGCGTACATTGTAGCTTTATATTTAGATTTTTTGTACTTTCTTAATGGTTATATATCAATCGACACGTGACTAACAAAAGCATGGACAACTATCAATAGCCTATGGGTCATATGGAAGTCAGACCTGACCGATAAAAAGAAACGCGGTTTCTTCCAAGCAGCGATCGTGTCGATACTGCTATATGGATGCACTACATGGACGCTAACTAAACGGTGGGAGAAAAAGCTTGACAGCAACTACACAAGAATTCAGCGAGCAATATTGAACAAGTCCTAGACGCAACACCCCACAAAGCAGCAGCTGTACGGCCACCTACCTCCCATCACAAAAACTGTCCAAGTTAGACGAACCAGACATGCAGGATACTACTGGAGAATCAGGGAAGAGCTCATAAGGGATGTACTCCAATGGACCCCTTCACATGTCCGAGAAAAAGCAGGGCGACCAGTTCGAACCTACATACAGCAGCTCGTTGAGGATTCGTGGTGTAGCCCTGAGGACCTGCCGATTAACGATAGGGAAAGGTGGCGAGAGAGGGTCAGGGATATACGTGCTGATGGCACAACAAGATTATGAGATGATGATGATTCCAATCTGATACAAATAATTAGCAAATATATCCGTTTAGGCTATACATGGAACCCTAACCGGTAGTATCACAACAGATCAGAGTCGACCTGGGAGTTATGACAATAAAGAGTTACTCCACACCCTTCAGGGCTTCAGAACTCAGGCCTCGCCACATGATGCAGTTTAGAGTCCTGCCCAGAATATATCATTAGTGAGATTTTAAATCATTAGTAAAACAATTATTTACATATAAATGGTTTGCTTATCAACTCTTCAACTCGTGAAGGGTTGCTCAGTCGACGGAGTACCCCTTCATTGCTATCGTTCTCAGGTCCACTCTGACTCGGAGTGGTTGCACCTAATTGCGTCCTATCTTTGGGTCGAATTGAACTAAATTTCGTAATTATGCTAAACTGAATTGCTCGAAATAGAAATGTTTTGACATTTAAACTACGTACTCATGCTAAACTGAATTGTTAGAAATGGAACTGTTTTTGTAAGCTTAACTGAATTGTTTGAAATGGAACTGTATTTGACATTGAAAATGTACTTACACTAAACTGAATTTTTCGAATTAGAACTGTTTTAACATTTAACTGTGTGTAAAGTAAAATAATACTTATACTAAACTGAATTGTTTTAGTTAAAACTGTTTGACTAAACTGAATAGCTTGATATAGAAATGTTTTTGATAATTAAATTGTGTACTTCTGCAAAACTGAATTGTTTGAAATAGAACTGTTTATTTGTATAAAAATAAATTCGGCATTGAATAACCTACAAATGTTGATGTGTCATAAAACCCAAACGAACAAACAAACAAACAAATCGTGAAGGAGTCCCCATGGTGTCATGGCTAAATTGCAGGACAACGAATTCCAACTTCAGTCAAGTCATTACGTTTACTTTCGGACTAATTTCCTTGGTAAAATTATAGAAACCCCTTATTCCATTATGTATGGGTATAATAGTATCATATATATTTGGTAAATATAGTATATTTAGTTAAATAGTATTGTTTATACATAGTATACTATCTATAAATTTAGTATGTTATCAAAAAGCTTTCTTCAACAAGTATGGCTTTGGCATAAAATAATCCACGAAGGTTGATAAGCCATAAAAAAAGAAACAAAACCAAACCAAGCCATATACATCTCGACTTAGTCTCTTCATCTCTGACAGATTTTTTTCTGGACGCCTGCAACACTACAGTTGTTAATCTAGCTTACTAACCATTACACCAAGCAAGGTGCCCTTGTTCGCAAGTTTTATTGTGGTCACAAAGCTCAGTGATTCTTTTATAATCACATTTTCAATTGTTAAGCATTGCACAATGGCGGACGATATGCGTCCTGTTATTGCTTTATATGCTTGTGAGTCGAGGTGAATGTCTGGCAAATAAATGGCAGCTAGACATAGCGTTCCTATTCCAAGCTGGTTGAAGCGAAACTGGTCGATTGATTATAACAAGGCTTATTGAAACACGTGTTGCCTCCAACAGGCCAGTCATTGTAAACGCAGATAAAAGGCTCAAGAAAGAACGGCCGGAGAATTGGCCTTTGCCAGACTTTTCGGCCCCTGTTGTTTGCTATAAACGAATTTACACTGCAGGGAGGAGTCACGCCGTTTGCTAACTGCACATAACAAATATTTCGGGTAAAAGAAAAGAAAAGAAAAGGTTGGGGACAAGTTTAAATGCACATTCATATTTACATAGACATGGATGAATGTATTTACTCAACTGGTCCGCCACGAACAGGATGTGACACAAGGTCAGTTTTTAACTTGGTTTGAATCAAGAGTTTTCTTTCTCCTAGACTAGTCGCCAGATAAAGCTAAAGAATATAGTCTGCCTTGCTATTTACCCATAGTTGGGCGGTGGTTCATGGCTTTCCCAAGGGCATTAGCAGAAAGTGAAACACTGATGTAGACATGGATTTATATGCACAAACATTGATGCATATGCAAATTAGCACAAATAAACATTATCAATTACGAAGAACAAAATTATTATATATATATATATATATGAAAAGTAAATAAAGGATTGTAATCCGACAATGTGTAGAAAAATGGTCCTGATGATGGTTCAGTAGAACCGAAATGCTATTGTGTCGACCTCTCAATAAATCTCTCCTTCCACTTGGATCGTTGCTATCAATTGTTCTACACACACACACACACACACACACATATATATATATATATATATATATATTATTCATTTCATTATATATATATATATGATTCATATATATATATGATTCATTTCATTTTGTTAACTGCCTGATGATTTTATGTTTTGTAAAAACTTAATGAAACCCAAGGGTCACAGACAAAATTCCATAGCATCAAATGTATAAATCTAATATATATTTATTTATCATTATTATATAATAGCTCTATCCTTGATTCTGAGCACTCTCCATATTATATTGCACTTGTCTCGCCATAAACTAACAAAGTGATTTAGCGAAAAATAACACTGTTATAATATATATATATATATATATATATATATATATATATATATATATCATTATCATCATGTCCTGCTGCTAGCACGGATATCCCTAACCCTCCCTTACCAATTCTCCTTATCGTTCATCGCCTCTGGCAGGTCTTCAGGGCTACATCCCGTATCCTCACATAGCTGCTGTATGTATGGTCGTACTGCTTTTGCTCGGCCATATGTGGGGGTTCATAGGAGTACATCACTTATGAGCTCGTCCCTGCTTCTCCAGCAGTGTCCTGCATGTCTGGTTCGTCTAACTTGGATAGTTTTCGTGATGGGAGGCTGGTGGCCGTATAGTTAGTGCCTTGTGGGGTTTTGCCACCAGGACTTGTTCAATATTGCTCGCAACATTCTTGTGTAACGAAGGCATGGACAGCTATCGATAGGCTATCAATCATATGGAAATCAGACCTGACCAATAAAATGAAACACAGTTTCTTCCAGGCAGCGGTCCTGTCGATACTGCTGTATGGATGCACAACTTGGATGCTAACAAAACCTCTGGAGAAGAAGCTAGACGGCAATTACATAAGAATGTTGCGAGCAATATATATATATATATATATATATATATATATATATACTACTGTATATATCCAACTCCTCCATCACGTGTAAGATACGACACAAGGTCAATTTCTAAAGCGGAATTTAACAGGTTGAGATTCAGAGTTTTTATTCTTCAAGACCAGTTGCCATACTAGAATTAAAGAGCCCCATATGCCTTATTATTTATCGTTAGCAGAAAAGAGAATAGTTGAATGGATACTGTTCCCAAGGCTATTATAACCATATGAATTGCAAACAGTCTCCTCAAAGGTTTGAATTCGGGTCATTGTGTCACTTTTCAACGACTATAAAGATTACACGACAAGCGCCTCTTAACATAATAATATATAAGTAATACAAACACCAATATGCAGAAGTGTAGGTCGACTGAAACCCATACTAATCATTGAAGAAACGTTCAAAACCTTCGTATGGAATAAAGAATAGGCAATGATAAAGATTTCGAAGTAATCTTCATTATATTCCCTCGCATACATCCTTATAAAATGGTCAGTATACACTTATATATATTCATTGATAACGTACGTATATACCGGTTCAATCAACAATTAATTGTAATTTTTCTGATGCTATAAACTAAACTTTTAGTCTTCTGATTTATATATTAACGCAATCTTTCCGCCGTGGGCAGGATGTGACACGAGGTCGATTTTTGAATCGGGGACAGTGGGTTTGAATTCAGAGTTTTCCTTCTCAGAGACTGATTGTCGTACTAAGTATAAAGAAACCCAGTCATTTATAATATTTACTCATAGCTGAAGAGAAAACAGACGAATAGATGTCTTTCTCAAGGGAATGAGGGTAAAGTGAAATGTAAACAGCCTCGTCCAAGATACGGACTTTTAATAACGATTTGAATTCTGATTTTTTACTAAGAAATGTTTAATAATTACTCTTAAATGTCGAAATTTCTGCAACGAAACTTGATGATTTCTATTATTCAGGGTTTTCAGATTGTCTTCATCTTTATTGTTATATTCACAACGTTTCGGCCGATGTATTCTCTGTCCTTCTTCTGGTATTTTTTGTCGAAGTCTAGAGCCTACACGAAAATTCGAACCACGTCCTTTATTTTATCCACGGTGGTCGCTTCTGTTAACTATAACTGGGTACAAGTGTTAAGTGTTTCTGTATTGTTAGGCTCCTGAGTTCGACAAGAAACATCTGAAGAAGGCCGGAGGTCATCTCGGCCGAAACGTTGTGAATATAACAATAAAGTTGAAGACAACAGTCTGAAAACCTTCTATGATACAAAAAATGCAATTAAACTTCAACGCATATCATCACCATCAAGTCACGCAGCTGGCACGAATTTCTACGACTCTCTCTCTCGCCAATCGTCCCAATCCTCCATTGCTCTCGGCAGGTCTTCTAGTCTACATCCTGTGTCTATACAAACCTGTTGCAGGTATGTTCTTCTTGGTCGTCCAACACTGGCATGTCCATGTGAAGGGGACCTTTGAAGAATGTCACTGATGATTTCGTTCTTACTTCTCCAGCAGTGTCCCGCATACCTTGTTCATCTTACTTGGATGGTTTTAGAGATAGGAGGTAGGTGGCCGTACAGATACCATGACTCAACACACATAATCACATACAACTTATTTTAACTCTTTGTCTATGTATCTACTCAATACAGCCTATCATTATGCAGGTCTATTCATAAGCGGAATTCTCCTAGTTTGAATTTAGAGCCTTTTTTTCTGCTAAACTTGTTGCTTTAGTGATCACCTTCATCATCATTAAATCCCGCTAACATCACGGAGTTCCTTGACTCTTTCTGTCTCTCTCACTGTCCATCCCTACTATCCATAACTCCTGGAAAGTCTTCTTGGCCGCATCCAGTGTCCGTACAGAACTGATGTTTGTAAGTCCTTGCTGGTCAGCTGACACTGGCATGTCTATGTGCAAGAATAATGTCGTTTATGAGCTCGTCTTTGTTTCTCCAGCAATACCACGCATATCTTGTTCTTATTTGAATGGTTTGTGAGACTGTAAGTCGGTGGTCTTACAACTGATGCTTTGTGGGGTGCTTCTTCCAGGATTTATACAAGAAAACACCCAGCATTCTTGTGTAGTTCCCATATAGCTTTTTCTCTTTGCATTTTGTTCGTGTCTATGTGGTGCATCTATATAGTAGTGGAGATACAACTACAGTTTGAAAGAGATCTCTTTTTCTTTTATTGGATTGATGAGATTTCCATAAAATCGATAACCTGCTGAATGCGTTCGATACTTTATGGCCTTTCAAAGAATAAAGTTTGTTCAACTTGTCTGTTCAACTATTTACCAATAGCTTGCGAGAGAACAGATGGTGTTATGTATTTCCTAAGGGCATTAGCACGAATTGAAATACAAACAACCACCGATTACATTTTCTTCCGTAAGGCTAAGCTCTCCTCAATAGTATTAAAAAAAGCGTTGTAATGATTTTGTGCTTACTCGTATATGCATATCGAAACACAAGCACGCTGATTCTAATTTAATTGAATGCCTTCTGAGAGAACCTAAACATGTATGGACATGCCTTATAAAGCTGTCTCTCACGTATTCTCAAATTAGAGATACACACATGCTCGCATTCTCAGATTGTTAAAGTCGAATTGGCTCACTTAAATGGACCTCTATTTAAAATCGAGACAGTTGACTGACCTTCAACTAGCAATTAGTTTTTGAATATTTAGAACCAATTAACTGTGTGCAAAGAATGGTGTTAGATCATATTTACCGACCCCTCCGCTCGGGCAGGATATGACACAGGGTCAATTTTTAAGCGGAGTTTAACAGGTTTGAATTCAGTTTTCCTTCTCCTAGACTAGTTTTCTAACCCAGGCTGAGGAACCCAGTCTGTCCTACTATTTACCCGTAGCTGGAGGGAGAATAATTGGATTCATACTTTTCCCAAGAGTATTAGTGCTATGTGAAATGCAATCAGTCTCGTCCAGGGTTTGAACTCGTGTTGCCGTGTCCATTTCCTACAACGATAACCATTACACCACGGGCACCTCAACCAGAAATTATCAATCAGTTTCAGTCAACCTCTTGCAGTATCATTCAGAACCTCAGAAACATTTACACGATCAATTCCAACATATTTTAATCAAATTTCCACTCACCAAGAGTAGACAATGGTATAAGTACAAACCACGATTGTGATATTTGCTTCCAAAAGGTTTTATCTGACTTGTGTTTAAACATCAGAAACTTGACTCAGCACAGGACTTTTCAATGGTATTTAGTTTCGTTGTAAGAATTTATTGGAATTGTAACTTTCAAATAAAAAATTAACCAAGCAAACATCTTTTATAAAATTTCTGTAGTCCACTGTTGTCGATATTTTCATTCATAAAGCTACTGCCGATTGCGCAGACGCAGTAAAGAACAAGCCACGTGAAAATTCAAGTAGTTTTTTCCAACACGGAGCTTCTAAAACTCTTTATTTGATGCAGCTCATGAACCCAAATTTATCTCGATTCACTCCCAAATAAATCTATTCAGTATTGCCGACATTTTTCCTTAGTCGCAATGGATGCCAAGCAAGTGACGGTGCGATGGGACATACTTCGGCCAACCGTTTTTGACGGGATACGGTTTCGGTCGAGTGTGTCTTGTCGCATGATAAAGCCTGTCTGGCATGGGTACCGGGAAGGCCTAGCACTCATACTCCGTGATTGCGACCGATATTTCCTCTGGGGACCGTCTCCCCAAACTCTCTCTTCTGAGGTGTTAGGTTTATAGCCGGGCGCCTGAGGCGACCCTTTTTAGAGGAATGCCAACGGGGCACGAGGTATTTTGAGGAATGCTCAGAGTGTCTGAGCTACAGTCCTGCCCCCGGGACCACCTTAAAAAAGGCCTTTTGCCGTACTTGCCGGTTTGGAAGGGCGCGCCACAAATACCCTCTCACTGGATGCCATAATAAGAGGGGTTGATATTTTAAATGTTTTCGGTTTCAAGATGAAAATTTTACAAAATACAAAAACTTATTGTAAAGGAAATATTAAATCATATCGCTCACACCAACATATTCATGCCAATAATGAAACGGACTCTTCAAATGAAGATCCGAATCTCTTTGGTCACACACACACACACACACACACACACACACACACAGAGGCTTTTTTATACTTCAAGAACTCTGTCTTATTAGAACGTTAAAAGACCGAATTTACTAGCCAAATGTATAAAATACATTTTCTTATTTGAGCAATGTTCTTTTCAGCAGTTAGACAAAAATGTAAAGAAGTGACCGCTTTCTACCACCAGTGAACCCGATGCCTAGCTGTGGAACCAATGGCAAATGGTCAATCACATGAAATCCACAGTTCATGCGTATAAAAGTTTAATTTTTCCCATGCCATGCAGAGGAAAATATTGATTATACCTTTAATTTGAATAACGCAATTTAGTTTATGTTTTATGAAGCCATAATGCCTCGCTATGAAATAAAAATGTCTGGCATCTCATGTGTTATAACTGTATTTACTGTTAAATAAAAATTCATGGTAAACTTACTTTAAGTGTGCATATTCCATTATATCTTCCAAGGTAGTATAATTACATAAATTCTTAATTTTTATATATTTTAATTTTATATCTTATACTTACAAAAACAATCAGGTTGTTTCTAAGGCCGTAGAATACACCGATTGCATCTCTACAGTGAGGTAAGACCCCCCTCCCCAAAGAGTGTCCTGATATGAGATTAAACAATCTGATGGCGAGGTTCCAGTGGTGCTGGAGCTTTGGAGAATATGGAGAACCCCTTCATTGCCATTGCTCTCAGAGTCACTCTGACCCTGACTGGTAGCACCTGACAGGTTCTTATCAATGGGTCAAATAAAACTGTTTCACATTTAAACTGAGTGCTAACAAATGACTAATGCTAAATTGAATTGTTGAAAATAGAATTGTTTGATCATTTAAATGTGTGTGAAATTTAAACTGTGTGCAAACAAATGACTGATGTTAAATAGAATTGTTAGTGATACATAACAATACTTGGAACAATTTAACTGTGAGCTAACGAATGAGTTATGTTAAATAGAGTAATTAGGGATGTTTAGCAATACTCGATACTCTTTAACTGTATTCCTAAATTGAATTATTAGTGTTACATAGCGATGCTTGAAACCATTTGACTGTGTGCAAATAAAACTATTGATGTTAAATAGCAATATTTGACACCATTTGCGCAAGGATAAGTAAATGATTAATACTAAATAGAACTATACGTTTTTTGAATATTTAGAACCAATTAACGGTGTGCAAAGAATGGTAATACTCATATTTACCAACCCCTCCGCTCGTGCAGGATATGACACAAGGTCAATTTTCAAGCGGAGTTTAACAGGTTGGAATTCAGAGTTTCCCTTCTCCTAGACTAGTTGCTTCACCAAGGCTGAGGAACCTAGTCTGCCCTACTATTTACCCATAGCTGGAGGGAGAATAATTGGATTCATACGTTTCCCAAGGGTATTAGTGCTATGTGAAATGCAATCAGTTTCGTCCAGGATTTGAACTCGTGTCACCGTGTCCATTTCCTACGACGATAACCATTACACCACGGGCACCTCCATAAAGAATGGTAATACTCGTATGCAAACAAATGAGCTCTGACTCGATTAAAAATGTTATCTATGCGTTTGCATATCAAATATAATAGGCATAAAGAAGGTTTTGCATTAAATAACCTCCAAGAGTTGATATGCCATAAAATCTCACCAACCAACCTACCAACCTTACGTAATCATATTTGATACGTCAATGATAACGGCTAGAGTGAGTGAAATCTTTAAAATATTTTCGCATATGTTAGTTTGTGTCGCGTATATGACGTGAACGAAGTAGTTCACGCCTTGGTAGATACCCGCTGTGGTTGGTAGTATGCGCTGACACGCTGTTTGCACAGTCGGTTGTGGATGTAGAATACACCAACTGCATCTCTGCAGAGGTTTGGTTTGGTTTGGTTTGGTTTGTTTTATGGCATATCAACCTTTGTAGGTTATTCAAATCCATTTTTATGTTTATAATCTGTTCTATTGAAAACAGTTCAGTTTAGCATAAGTGCACAGTTTAATTGTCAAAAACATTTCCATTTCAAACTATTTAAGCAGTTATATGTAATAATTCAGTTAAGTGTAAATACAGTTTTAATGTCGGAAACAGTTCTATTTCAAATAATTCAGTTAAATATAAGCACGCAGTTTAAGTGTAAGTACGGTTTAATTGTCAAAAATGTGTCTATTTTAAACTATTCAGTTTACTCAATTCATTTTAGCATAAGTATGCTGTTAGTTCTATTTAACCCATGGATAGGGCCCTATCAGGTGCTACCATTTCGGGCTAGAGTGGACCTGGGAGCGATGGCAATGAAGGGGTACTCCGCATTCCCCAAAGCTCCACCATTGCTGGAACCTCACCATCAGATTGTTTAGTGTCATATCCCGGACACTCGTTAGGGGGGTCTTACCCCTCTGCAGAGAAGCAGTCAGTGTATTCTACAGCCTCAGCCGACTGGGCAATCTATGCAAAGGGGTAAAACTTCTCATACAAGTGTCCTAGATATGACATTAAAAAATTTGACGGTGAAGTTTTAGTAATGCTAGAGCTTCGGATAATGCGGAGTACCCCTTCATTGCCATTACTTCCAGGTCCACTCAGGCCAGGAGGGGTAAAAACCTGTTAGAGTCCCATTTATGGATTAAATATATCTATTAAAAAATTACTCGTATTAAATTTAAATACTTGATGCCATATAACAGTGAATTATTTATATTAAAAATGATTACTTAAAGATATAATTGTGTACAAAGGATTATGATTAATTATTCGAAAGCTTATAACTGTTGGAAAATTATTTCTATTTGATTGGAACGCTCTGGCACGGAGTGTCACCATCTGATTGGGTTCTATCTATGAGACCAATAGAACTAAACTGTGTACTTATGCTATACTGAATTGTTTGAAATAGAACTGTTTTTGACATTGAAACCGTGTAGAAAAAACTATACTTATACTAAACAGAATTGTTTGAAATAGAACTGTTTTTGACATTGAAACCGTGTAGAAAAAACTATACTTATACTAAACAGAATTGTTTGAAATAGAACTGTTTATATGTTAAAAATGGATTTGGTATTAATGAACTACAATTGTTCAGGTGTTATAAAACCTGTTGCATATTGACCCCGGCCAAGCTGTCAAAAGAAGAAATGCACCTGTGTAAATAACAGGTGCATCCGGTCGAAGATATCAGGAGATGAAGGGCGACCTTGACTGTCGAGGGGGTGAATTGAGTGGGCGGAGAACAATGATATAACCCGGGGTGAGACAGGAAGTCAGGCAGTTGGAGTTCAGATCAGTTGGAGAGAAGATGCTGGAATGAGAACAATATCCCACCAGGGGCTGAGCCTCCAGGCCCCCGGTTGAGCAGCCCAGGAGAACAGAAAAGAAAGGGTGTGATATCCAGAAGAGTGGGGGGGTCAATATGTTGCAGTCTTTGTTCAGTCTCCAACTCACCTCTCACACAATAATACCCTTCGTAACCCTTTCGAACTATTTCAATAAAGTGAGAGGTATATACTGTGTCCGCTCGTCTTTATTGCGTCGTTATGTTTCTGCATGCATATGTGTATGTATAGTTGTCCATGGCTATACAACAAACCAAACCAAACCAAACTTGACACGCTGTGCATTGCTTCACTCGGTGTGTAATTTGAAAGTAGCACAAATGAACATGCAACGTTGTCTAATTCGAGAATTTATGCTTTACGAGTTCAAAGTCAGTCATAACTGGCGATCTGAGAAATGCAGAATGCCTCTTCATTGCCATTACTTTCAGGTCCACTCTAACCCGGAGGTGTAATATCTGTTAAAGTCCAATTTATAGATCATATAGATCTATTTAAAATTACTCGTTTTCGATGTGAATACTCGATGCCATATAACTGCCATATAATTATTTGTATTAAGAATTATCACTTAAAGATATCATCATCATCATCATGTCACGCTATCAGCACGGATATCCCTGACCCTCTCTCGCCACCCCCCTCTATCGTCCATTGCTTCCAGCTGGTCTTCAGGGCTACATTCCGTATCAGCAGAGAGCTGCTTTATGTCAGTTCTAGCTGGTCGTCCTGCCTTTATTCTGGCATGTGAATGGGTCCACAGGAGTACATCGCTGATGAACTCGTCTCAACTTTTCCAGCAGTGTCCCGCATGTCTGGTTCGTCTAATTTTGATAGTTTTTGTGGTCGGTAGCTGTACAGCTGCTGCTTTATTGGGTGCTGCCTAATTATTTGAAACCGTATAACAGTGGGGAAATCATTTCTATTGGATATGAATACTTGATATATAACTGTTTGCTTGAGTTTTATGGCATATCAACCATTGTTGGTTATTTAAAGCCAAATCCTGTTTTTACATATATATTAGATATGTGATTAATAAACATATTCTGTTGATACACGCAGTTAAATGATTAAACAGTTCCATTTCTAACAATTCAATTTAGCATAAATCAACAATATTAAACTGTTCCAAGAATTACTAACTACGTATCACTAACAATTCAAATAAACATCAGTCATTTGTTTACACAGAGTTGAATGAACAAACTGCTCTATTTCAAACAAGTCAATTTTTTCTTGGTCATTTGTTTGCACTCAAGTTTAAATGTAAAACTATTTGACTCATAGATAGGACCCTATCAGGTGCTTAACTCTCCGGGCCAGAATGGACCTGGGAACGATGGGAATGAAGGTGTACTCCACATTCCCCAAAGCTCCGGCATTACAATCAGATTGTTGAAGGTCATATCCAAGATACTAGTTGGTTGAGGGGTCTTACCCCTCAACAGAGATGCAGTCGGTGTATTCTACAGCTCCAGCCGACTGGGTTGTATATAACCATATTTACCAACCCCTCCGCTCGGACAGGATATGACACAAGGTCAATTTTTCTAAGCGGAGTTTAACAGGTTTGAATTCAGAGTTTTCTTTCTCCTAGACTAGTTGCCTAACCAAGGCTTAAAAACCTAGTCTGTCCGACTATTTACCCATAGCTGGAGGGAGCTACTCCTTTCCTTGGATTGTTCCACTTTACTCTTGATCACTACTTTATTATGCTAAGTGTTAAGCAAAGAGGCGTCAAGTACCACTTTTTGAGTCTTTGGTATGACTTAACCTGGGATTGAAACCCGGTCTCCCAGGCCACTGGCGAACACTCTACCCACTATACCAATGGGCTGCACCCACTATATATATATATACTTTCTTTTTTCTCCCCATCAAAAGGTGTTTCTCTGAAACGAGTGAACAAATTCACATACCTTAGAAGCAGCGTTTCATCTTCGGAAAACGACATCAATACGCGACTAGCGAAGGCATTGATAGCTATCGATAGGCTATCGATCGTATGGAGGTCAGACCTGTCTGATAAATAAAAACGAATTTTTTTCCATGTAGCAGTCGTGTCCATACTACTATATGGATGCACCACATGGACGCTGACAAAGAGTATAGAGAAAAAGCTTGACAGCAGTTATACAGGAATGCTACGAGCTATATTGAACAAATCCTGGACGATACTGATTGCATTTCACATAGCACTAATACCCTTGGGAAAGGTATGAATCCAATGATTCGTACCTTTCCCAAGGGTATTAGCGCTATGTGAAATGAAATCAGTCTGGTCCAGGATTTGAACTCGTGTCGCTGTGTCCATTCCCTACGACGATAACCATTACACCACGGGCACTGGGTTGTATATAACTGTTAGTGAAAATTCTTACGAAACTACGGTACAGAAAACGCAATTAAGAATATAAATTAACGAAATTCTTGGACCTCAAAGCATAAGACAACTCTAGACAGTTTGACATGCCGTTAAAATCAATCAATCTACATAGATCACATAGGTCGAACATTATACAATGAAAATATTTGATCGGAAATCAGGTGTTAACAAGTGTCAATCTACGGAATTAGCTAACCGATCTAGTAAATGGGCATCGTATTATACGCACGATATTTGCTGATGATAACGTCCATGATGTTTGCCGATAAAGACATATTCGAGATTTGCCAATGTTAACTTTCTCAAGAATGCTCACCAACCACACCTGGCACAAGGTCACATATTTGAGGAATTCTGAGAGAATCAAATTCACTTTACAAATACGGATCTGCTGTTCTAGTGTATTTCCCACTACTAGACGATTATGTAAACTCGTTTAGCGGGGGGTTTGTTTGTTTGTTTTCGTTTTGTCTTTGTTTTTTTTTATTGTTGTTTTTTAACTAATCACTATCAACAGTCACTTAAACATGCAGAGAGAGAAAGACAGGTCCCCGCTGACTTTCTCGAAACCTATGTATGGCACTAGACCTTGCTGTCTAGTTCAAGCCATAACCCGGCATACGTGCCCGGACCCACATTTGGGTTCGTGAAACTGTTTGCCTCATCCGGCTCACATTGCCCCAAGTGAGCCGATGAGCAGCATAGACCAGCAGGGTTCAAATCTCGGCTCGTTCCCGACCTTCTCCTCCCCTTTATCCCCACTTTAATCGGCCTTCGGACTTTTGACCTTGTGTCAAATCGTGTCTGGTGGGAGGCAGCGACAAATAAACAGAGAGAGAAAGACAGACAGACAGAGACAGAGAGAGACATGCTTTATCATAGATATTGATGACATTGTGTTTTTTTAATAAGTGTATGTATCTACCTAACCCCTCCACCTCGTGTAGAGTGCGACACAAGGTCAATTTTAGGGCAGAGAAAAAGAGGTTTGAATTTAGAGTTTCCTGGGTGTGACACTAAATTGAAAATAATTCGTATTAAATTGGAATATTTGAAGCTATATATCTGTGTGCGAATTAGTTGTATTCAGATTATTAACTTGAAGCTTTGCCCAGTCGGCTGGCTGGGCTGTAAAATGCACCGACTGCTTCTCTGCTGAGGGGTAAGACTCCCCCAACAGGTGTCCAAGATATGAGATTAAACAATCTGATGGTGAGGTTCCATTAATGCTGGAGTTTTGGGGAATGCGAAGTACTTCTTCATTGCCATCGCTTCTAGGTCCACTCTGGCCCGGAGTGGTAGCAGCTGATAGTTTCCTATCTATGGGTCAAATAGAACTAAACTGCGTACTTATGCTAAACGGAGTTGATTGAAATAAACTATTTTGTATGCTATACTGAATTGTTTGAAATTGGAGTGTTTTCATGTTCAACTGTGTATAAACAAAAAACATACTTCTATTAAACTGAATTGTTTGAATTAGAACTGTTTGACTAAACTGAATAGCTTGAAATAGAAATGTTTTTGACAATTAAAATGTGTACTCATGCTAAACTGAATTGTTTGAAATAGAACTGATTATTTATGCAAAAATGGATTTGGCATTAAATAACCTACAAAGGTTGATATGCTATAAAACTCAACTCAGTAACCAAACCAACCATTACTTGAAGCTATAATTGTTGTCTAGGGATTATTCTTAGTAAAATGAAAAAGATGCACTTGTAAACACAACAAGGCAATCAAATAAAACACTTATGAAAACTATAAGTATATTTGAATTTTATACGTCACAACTATATGACAAGGATGATCCTGTAATTAATAAATGTGGACTACGAAGGAATATGTCCCTGAAGGAATATGTCCCTGACAATACGGTCTCTACTGTCGGGTGGTCTCTAAACATTTTTAAAGAACTTTCCTTATAGAGTGTGCTCCAGCAGAAGTTTTCACCACGGCTGGCTTTGTATCAATAGCTGTCCTTCTCCGTTACTAGTTACCTAAGATAGGCCCCTTTTATTTGCCATCGTTGGAGATAAGAAGAAAAGGGTTTATATATTTTCAATGATATTAGTGCAAAGTAACGAATGTCTTTTAACTCGGCTCACCAGTTACATTTTCCGTGCTGTTAGCCGTTACGCAATAGTCGCCCTTATCTGATATATTCTATTAAATTTTCATTCGGCTCTATTATCGATGAATAGATCAGTAGGAAAGCAAGTTAACCAAGAAAGATGGAAGAATGGTGCTTTAAACGTATTTTGTTATGAACTTGTCCAGCAAAGTAGTTAATTTTTTTTTTTCCAACAGAATAAAGTTTTACGACCAAAATTCTCAATCCAGATTTGTTTTATTTTTATTCCCTGATTTGCGGACTAAAAATTATTTTGAGTTTACTGGAATTAAAAAAAAAATGTCTGCAACCGTAAAACTTTTATTTCCTGTAGTTCGATGAAGCTTAGCTTCCCTCCTCCCGGGTCATTGTTGATTGGAAAAGAATTTCACAGAAATCTGGCGACAATGTGCATGTAGTGAGACAAAGAAGATAATAAAAACTTCTCGGTGGTATTAAAAGTTAAATCAATGTATACATGCATATATATATATATATATATATATATATATATATATATATATATATATATATATATATATATATATATATATATATGTGTGTGTGTGTGTGTGTGTGTGCGCGCGTGCTGGATTCCTGTTATAACAGCGGTCCGTGATACTGATTCTTTCTCGGGTGGAAACAAAGATTCTGATTGGAGTTTTATAATTATCGTTGTTGTGTCGAGAATTTGAATTAAACTATTTGGATACAAACTCCAAAATATCATTTAACTGAAATTTGCTTTGTTTCTATGTTGGAGCATTTTAAATGCATTGCATCAATTAAAATATTGTTTCTGTTATGTTATATTCTCAATATGTAAGTAAGTAAAGTTGGCGACCGTAGTCGAGGGCAACCCGAAGGCTCCCTTTTCAATAGTTACTAAACCGAGGTGTAGGGGAGGGCGCTACTCCTTTCCTTAGATTGTTCCACTTTACTCTTGATCCCTACTTTATTATCATATTTACCAACCTCTCCGCTCGGGCAGGATATGACACAAGGTCAATTTTTTAAGCGGAGTTTAACAGGTTTGAATTCTGAGTTTTCCTTCTCCTAGACTAGTTGCCTCACTAAGGCTGAAGAAACTAGTCTGCCCTACTATTTACCCATAGCTGGAGGGGAAATAATTGGATTTATACCTTTACCAAGGGTATTAGTGCTATGTGAAATGCAATCAGTCTCGTCTAGGATTTGAACTCGTGTCGCCGTGTCCATTTCCTGCAACGATACCCATTACACCAACACATGAGTGTTAAGCAAAGAGGCTTCAAGTACCACTTTTTGAGTCTTTGGTATGAATTAACCTGGGATTGAAACCCAGTTTCCCAGGTCACTGGCGAACACTGTACCCACTAGGCCAATAGGCTGCACCCACTATATATATATATATATATATATATATATATATATATATATATATATATATATATATATATATATATATATATATATATATATATATATATATATATATATATATATATATATATATATATATATATATATATATATATATATATATATATATATATATATATATATATATATATATATATATATATATATATATATATATATATATATATATATATATATATATATATATATATATATATATATATATATATATATATATACTTTCTTTTTTCTCCCCATCAAAAGGTGTTTCTCTGAAACGAGTGAACAAATTCACATACCTCAGAAGCAGCGTTTCATCTTCGGAAAACGACATCAATACGCAACAAGTGAAGGCATTGATAGCTATCGATAGGCTATCGATCGTATGGAGGTCTGACCTGTCCGTTTCTTTTCTTGCTCACTCATATTCGACTGAATTTTAATGAAAGGTTTCTTGAATAAAAGAGCTAATCAGAAAAAACTTAGATGTATGACGTTTTCTTTTTTCAAAAATTGAACAAATCAGACTAAAAACTCATTGTAAAACTATTCTCTATCTTACTTCCGCCCCCTGTAGATAATATGAATAAATAAAAATAAACCTTTGCATAAAGTTTTAAAACAAAAAAAGAAATTAAAAAATATAGGTTCCAATTGTGGAGAGAAATTAAATTCTCATAGATGTTGTAGTCAACAAGGCACGTGATTTCAGAAAGAGTATATTCTAACAAATGATAATCAAAGATCAAAAGTCTGAATTTTGTTCAGGCCGATCCTACTGATTTCTTATAAAAAAAACTGCTGACAAAACGTTTCACAGTAGATCACGGCAGGCACCAAAAAGACACAGTTGACAACGAAAGATAGCAGTCAGCAACAAGCCCAACGTCACGTATTACCTATTTGCTACGAATGTATCAACAGCAGCAGATATATGGGGAATCTCTGTGGCTAACTTGATGGACTGTGACATCTTAGGAAGCGAATTCGAACTCTACGTATGCTATTACATTCATTTTCGAACAACTATTAGCTAAGAGGGTAGAGTGTTCGCCAATGGTACGGGAGACCTGGGTTCAATCCCAGGTTGCATGATACCAAAGACTTTTAAAATGGTATTTGATACCTCCTTGCTTAACACTCAGCAATGTAAGGTATGTATCAAGAGTAAAGTGGAGCAATCCAGGGAAAGGAGTAGCGCCCCCCTACACCTTGGTGTAGTAGCTATTGAAAAGAGAGCCTTCTGGTCACCCTCGACTACGGTCGCCAACTTTACTTTACTTACTACCCTTGAGCAAGGTATGAATTCCCTTATCCTCCCAGCTATGGGTAAAATAATACCACTACCGTCCTTCTACGAGAACAACTTTGGCATTAAATACGTCACGAAGATTGAAATGCCTCTAAACAAATAAGCCAAACCAAAGAAAACCAATTATTCACTTGAGGACAGACCACACTGCAGAAAGAAGAAAAAAAAGGTTTTCACTACATAAGTAACTACATTATTATTGCTAGTAAAACTCACCATGTGCTCACATAGGATTTTCTTTCAACAAACCTTTTTCTTTCGCAAGGACATTCTCATTCACATACGCTTGGGTATAAAGACATTTTTGGTATAGTTTAAACATTTTATCCATTTCCTCTCAAATTTCCATTTTGTAATTATTGCTGTAAATTTATTGTCAATTTTATTTGTTATCGGAATTGTGTTGTTTACACACCGTTTTCTACTTATCCATTCGTTTGTACTCTTTCCACATCCACTTGGACAGTTGGCAAGCGACTGGAGTTCACCATCTTTCTCAATGAATAAGGTCAAACGAGTCGTACTGCTACGTTCCTACAATCTCACGGAAGATACACACATACACGCACATTTTGAAATAGGCAGCAAATAGATAGATAGTTAGGATAAGGAAAAGGATGTTATTTGTCATGGGCAAAATGTTAAAGTTATATCCTATAAATTTGCTTTTTTATTTTCTCGCTGGGAATGAAAAAATCTCGAAGAAACCTTACACAGTGGCAAAGTTTGTTTCGTTAATAGAGATCCGCGAACGGCTGTCGGCATTCGTCAATGGATCTCGGCCTAGCGTAATGAGAAAATGATCGCTCATCTGAATAAACGTAATGTCGAATTTCGAAGATTGTTGTAGTTTTATTATTGCTTTTTTTTGTGTCATTTTGTACGTAATTTTCTTTTTTGATTATTCTCTAAAACTATTTTTTAACTTGTTGGTATGTTTGCTGTTTTTGGCAGACGGAATGGGGAAGGAAGTTAGTATGTTTTTTCTTATGATAATGAATGGCAAAGTAATGAGTAACGCCTATCTTTCTGGCCATATCGAATATACAAAAAATATCCACTATTACACTAGCATACATATTCAACATTCACTCTTATGTATACATGATTGCTAGCATTCCTTCATATATATGGGGGAGGGGAAGCGTGTCTGTGATGAGCATTAAAGATAACAAACGTATTATAAACAGACACACATACACAGAGGCACACAAACAGGTTGATTAAAAAGTAATGCCGTATTTTAAAATTCTAATAATTTATTTCTTAACTATAATTTTTTGGCCCTGTCGGCTGGGGCTGCAGAATATACCGAATGCACCTCAGCCGAGGGGTAAAACTCCCCAACTTGGGTCCTGAGTATGACTCTAATCATCGATTGTGAGGCTCCGGTTTAGGTTCTTTGGGGAAAGTGGAGTACTTCCTCATTACCCATACTCCCAGGAACACTCTAACCCATAATAGCTCTGACAGTTAGAGTCCCATACATATTTGAGAATACCCATTCCATGACCTGCATTAAAAATAATGCACATATTATAAGCTTACGGCCCCTCTTTGTCGGCTCGGGCTGTAGAATACACCAACTGTAACCTTGCTGAGTGTTGTGTCCTCTCTCCCGTTAACAGGCCTTCTCGTTGCCATATGTGGTAACCCGTAATGCTTGAGGACAGGATCCTGATGCTTGAGCAGCCAGTGACCTGGCAACTGAAGTGATCTTGTGACTTACAACACTCCTCTGTGGTGCTTAATGGGCTAGACGGGCGATCGGAGAGGCCGGATCTGATCAATCGGCTGGTCATGTTAAGCTGAAGCGCCTGTATGATCGTCGCGACCGTGTTATTCAAATTGCACTTGTGGCGAACAAGCACCCAACTTATTTAATGGTGCGAGAAGGCAGTGATTGGGGATCAATTGCACGGAGATAGCAATAATAGAAACCATTTACTGTGTTCAGGCAAATAATTGACACTAAATAGAATTATTGGAATTAGAGAGTAATACTTGAAATCATTTAACCATGTCTTATCAAATGATTAATATCTAATAGAATTGTTAGAGTAACAAAACAATATTTGAAAACATTAAACTGCGTGCAAACAAAACCCATTTAAAAATTATGGTAACAACAAGCTATTCGCTTGCTACCAGTTCATTTTCCTAGTGGATAGAGTGCTCGTCAATGGTTCAATCCCAGGTCGAGTCATACCAAAGACTTTTAAAATGGTACCGATACCTCCTTGCTTAACACTCAGCAATATAAGGTACGTATCAAGGGCAAAGTGGAGCAATTCAGGGAAAGAGTAGCGCCCTCTCCTACATCTCGGTGTAGTAGCTATGGAAAAGGGCGCCTTCTGGTCACCCTCGACTAAGGTTGCCAACTTACTTATATATAAAGTATCTAAAATTGAATGACCCACAAGGATAGGTTTGGCTAAAAACATCACCAAACCAAACCAAACACACACAGAGACACACACAGAGACATATATATATATATATATATATATATATATATATATATATATGTGTTGTGTGTGTGTGTGTGTGTGTGTGTGTGTTGTGATTTTTATATCTACATAGTTGCATAATTCGTTCATGTGTATACGTAGGAATATCTGATCGATAACCTGCATTAAAAAAATAAATAGTTTATAAACACACAAACACACACACACACACACACACACACATATATATATATATAGATATAGATAGATATATATACATGCATGTAGTAATTTACTAAACGTTTTGCTTCGATGGGGCACAAGGCCGAATAAACGAGGCATCCAATGAGACTCAAACTCACTCTTACTGGTTTGGTAGTTAAGCTTGCTAACCATTGCATTACTCGAGGTGCCCATATATATATGCATGTACGCGCAAAGGTTGGCCAACCAGCAAGGACATATATCAGCTCTGTGCAGACACTGAATGCAGTCAATAAGACCTGCCAGGAGCGATGGCCGATAAGGACGATGGCAAGAGAGAGAGAGTTAGAGATAGAAAGAGAGAGGGAGAATCAGGGAACTTGATGATATGTGTGTGTGTGTGTGTGTGTGTGTGTGTGTGTGTGTGTGTGTGTGTGTGTGTGTGTGAGAGAGTATGTGCTTGTATGTGCGTTCCTCATTTGTACATGGTTGGGAAGATTCTTTCATATGTAAATGTGTGTGTGTGTGTGTGTGTGTGTGTGAGCGAGAGAAAGAGAGAGAGAGAGAGGTAAGAGTCTGCGTTTTACACTATCGGAAAGGTTTGTATAGATGTAGACATGTGTACGTTTAAATATACAGATACATATATTGTCTCCATAATGTGAGTCAACCACTTCAGCAGTTATTGTTTATATACGAACATAACAAGCATAAAAACTCGATAGAATTTATGCACATGTAGGTAATTGTAGTACACGTGTGCATATAATAATCTATTTATTTGTCTACCGTCAATATATGTACGTATCTATCTTTTGACGTACGTATTTAAAATTTTTTGTCTGTTCATATGAATATATTCCCAACCGTTTTTTCTTATCTATCTATCTATCTATCTCATTCTCTTCATATCTATCTATGGTCTCAGTATAAATATTTATTAATCTCTTTAAAAGAATCAATGGGAATATGAAGAGCCTGCTTTCCTTCGGTATTCACCTTTCCATCCACAAAGGCTGCTTCATGAACGCAGCGTCATTTTTAAAGATTTTTTCATTATAGAATATGAAAGACGGAAATGAAGTCTTTAGGTATAGTCTCATGATAGAAATAATGTGTGGGTATATATATATACATATATAAGTGGGGTGAGCTATGCAAGAAAGAAATTGAGAGCGAAATAAAGAATGTATATCCAAAAGGATTTTAAAAAATAAAGATAATCACTTTATTTAAGATGGCGCATATTAGGTTTTTGGCAATACGTACACATGTTCATTCACTCACACATATACATTAAGAATATAAAAGTGTTCAATATGCAAAAACTCAGCCATAATAAGAACTAAAATATTAAGATCTCAACTCAAAACTCCTCACACAGAGATTGAGAGTTTCACGTAAAGAATACTACGATTATATATATAAATATATATGTGTGTGTTTGTTTGCGTGTGTGTGTGTATTTATAGATATACGTAACAAACACACATAAACAAGGTGATTTTTCAAATAAATAAATAGATTGATTATTTTTAAAATTATAGAAATATTGAACAATAATAATAATAATAATAGTAACATCTCACACGGGAAAACCTGGACATGGCTAAGAAAAGGAAACTTTAAGAGAGAAACAGAATCTCTCCTAATAGCAGCACAAAACAACGCCGTAAGAACCAATCATATCAAAGCGAGAATAGATAAGACTCAACAAAATAGCAAATGTAGATTATGGGGTGACAGAGATGAAACCATCAATCAAATTAGCGCAGAAGGAATATAAGACTAGACATGATTGGGTTGGCAAGGTGATCCACTGGGAGATGTGCAAAAAATTTAAATATGACCATACAAACAAATGGTATATGCACAACCCAGCACCCGTCCTAGAAAGTAACACACATAAACTCCTATGGGACTTCGACATACACACGGATCACCTAATCTCGGCCAGAAAACCAGACTTAATAATAATCAACAAAAAAAGAGAACTTGCAAAATAGGCGACTTCGCTGTCCCGGCTGACCACAGAATAAAACTGAAAGAATGTGAAAAGAAGGATAAATACCTTGACCTTGCTAGGGAATCGAAAAAACTGTGGAACATGCAGTTAATTATAATACCAATTGTAATTAGTGCGTTTGGAACAATAACTAAAGTATTACTAAAGGGACTGGAGGAGTTAGAAGTTGGTGGACGAGTGGAGACCATTCAAACGACAGCATTATTGAGAACGGCCAGAATACTAAGAAGAGTCCTGGAGACTTGAAGAGACTTGCTGTCACTCAAACTCCAGTGAAAGACCATCGGCTAACGCTGATGTGAAAAGCTCTAATGAGTGAATAATAATAATAAAAACGCAACAAAATAGCCAATGTAGATTATGTTGTGATAAAGACGAATCGACCAATTATATAATAAACAAATGCCGCAAATTAGCACAGTAAGAGTATAAAACTAGACACGACTGGGTTGGGAAAGTGATCCAGTGAGAATTGTGCAAGAAATTGAAATTTAACCACATGAATAAATGGTATTTGCACAACCCAGAATCTGTCCTGAAGAAGGAGACGCACAAACTTTTCTGGGATTTTGAGGTATAAGCTGATCACCTGATCTCGACCGGACTACCAGACCTAGTGATAGTAAAAAAAAAAAAAAAAGAGAGAACTCTCCGAGTGCTGGACTTTGCTGTCTCGGCTCACCACTTAGTAAAACTGAAATTAAACGAAAAGAAAAATAAGTACCTCGACTTTGCAAGAGAACTGTAAAAACTATGGAACATGAAAGCGACAGTGATACCTCTTGTAAATGATTCGCACGGTACAGTCACTAAAGGAATGGTACAAGTACTGGAGGAATTAGAAATTAATGGACGAGTTGAGACAATCCAAACTACATCATTGTTGAGATCGTCCAACATACTGAGAAGAGTCCTGGAGACTTGATGAGACTTTCTATCACTCAAACTCCAATGAGAAACCCTTAGCTAATCATCATCATCCTCATCATGTCGTGCGGCTAGCACGGATATCCCTAACCCTCTCTCGCCACTTCTCCCTATCATTCATCACTTTTGGCAGGTCTTCAGGACTACATCCCGTATCCTCATATAGCTGCTGTATGTACGTTCGAGCTGGTCGTCCTGCTTTTGCTTGGCCATATGCGGGGGTCCATTGGAGTACATCACTGATGAGTTCGTCCTTGCTTCTACAGCAGTGTCCTGCGTCTGGTTCGTCTAACTTGTATAGTTTTTGTGATGGGAGGTAAGTGACCGTATAGTTGGTGTCTTGTGGGGTGTTGCCGCCAGGACTTGTTCAATATTGCTCTCAACATTCTTGTGTAATTGCCGTCTAGCTTCTTCTTCAGCCGTTTAGTTAGCGTCCAAGTAGTGCATCCATATAGCAGTATCGATACGACCGCTACCTGGAAGAAACCGCGTTTCATTTTATTGGTTAGGTCTGATTTCCATATGATCGAGAGCCTATTGATAGCTGTCCATGCTTTCGTTAGCCGTGTGTCGATGTCTTTTTCGGTTGATGAGACGCTGCTTCCTAGGTAGGTGAATTTGTCAACTAGTTTCAGAGAGGTTCCGTCTAGTGTGGAAATGTCGCCTGTTTGGTTGTAACACATATATTCAGTTTTGTGTGCATTGACATGGAGGCCAATGCCTGCGGTGGCTCGTTCCAAACTATGCAATAGTGTTTTGGCTTGGTTAGGTGTATTCGCCAGTAACGCTATGTCATCGGCGTAGTCGGCGTCGGCAATTGTTTTTGCTGGGTACCTTCTGCTTCTTTTCTTTGTCAGCTCGAAGCCATTTTCTCTGATTTTGTCGATCGAAGTTCTAAGCACGTAGTCTAGACAGATGATAAAGAGGTATGGGGCTAGCATGTCCCCTTGTAGTACTCCTACAACAATGTCGAAATATTCTGTGTCTCCATTTGGTGTTTCTGTAGAGAATCGTTATTGCTGCTACGGTTTCTTTTGGTAAGCCGGATGCTAGTACGATTTGTTCCATCTTTCCTCTGTGAATGGTATCGAAGGCCGTGGTAAAGTCGACAAATAGTAATGTCGCCTGTAGGTTTTTTGCCCGTACGCCTTCGAGGGTTCTACGGATGTTCAATAATTGTGATGTTGTGGATCTATTTCTTCGGAAGCCATTTTGGTTTTTCCTAAGGATGTTGTCAATTTTGGGTTCTATGCGGTTTCGTAGTAGGGCATTGTAGATTTTGGCTGCTATGGATGTAAGTGTTATATCTCGGTAGTTTTTGGCTAATCCGATGTCACCCTTTTTAGGGAAAGGAAGAATGCATCCCTTCATCCATCTTTCTATCCTATTTTGATTATAGACTGCGTTGCATTGTCGGAGTTGTATGTCGTCGAATTGTCTGGTCTTCCATACTTCTGGGGGGGATCTCGTCAAGCCCTGTAGCTTTCCTATTTTTGATTTTTCTAAGAACCGAGTCGAGTTCTTCTTTGGTGAACGGACCTAGTTTAATGTCTAATTGCTTACTGATAATTCTGGTGATCGGTTCATTCGTTACTTTCGGTGGGTTTCCTAGTAGATTTTCGAAATGCTGTTTCCACAGTTTTATTCTTTCTTGTTGGTTTGCAGCTTTCAATTTTGCTTTGGCTGTGCTCTTCCTTCTACTTATTTCTTTTATTGTTTGCCAGGCTATCCTAGATTGCCTATCTTCCACCGAGTCTCTAATCTTATCTATCTGATTTTGTATGTATTCCGTCTGTTCTTTTAGATATATGCCTGCTAATTGATATTGTGCCTTTTCTAGTTTTCAGGCATTTGTGTTTGTTGGGTTCTTCCGATAGCTTTTGGAGGCAGTTTTCACGAGTGCAAATTTTTCTCTAACTGCTAACGTTTCCCAAGGGACTCTATATTTAGTTCTAGGTTCTGTTGGAATACACTTTGATGCCGCCTCGAGGTGTGCATCAGCAAAATTCTCATATTCGTCATTTGGGGTACCTTTTTCTGTCTTCTCTTGTAGTGTCTCGAATCTCTTTCTTAATTCTAGTACATATTTATCTCTAATATCTCAGTTGTTAAGTAGGGCCCAGTTATAGTGCTTAGTAGTCGCTGTTCGTGTGGCGTTTTTTCGTAGGCTTAGTCATAATTTGGCCGTGACTATTCGATGATCGGAGGACACACCCTCGAAAGAGGAGTATGCCTCGCAATTCATCGCACTATTTTTCCATTTCTTGTTTATAAAGACGTAGTCTATCTGTGTTTTACTATTGTTCGCGTATGTGTCGGTCCATAATTTTCCCTCCCTTTTTTGATAGTTTGTATTGAGGCATGTTAATCTATTTTCTGTGAAAAATTCTAAAATGAGTAAAATAATAATAATGATAATAATGATAAACATTGAACTATTTTTTACCAAAAACCTTTATCCACTTCGTCATGTGGGTTTCTGAGTGGAATCGTCAGGAAATTGCTGGTAAATAACAAAGAACTCTTACTATAGCTTAACACTTGTACCCTGTCATGGTCAAAGGAATTAGAACAATCTACCTCTGTTGATTAAATAAAGGGCCCAGTTCGATGTTTTGTGTTGGTTATTGAGTTCGATGGGTTACACGTGAAGAAAGCCGAAGGACATATGGACCAAAACGCTGTAGATAAATAACAAATGTTGCAGATAAATAACAAAGAATTCTTTCTATATCTTAACACTTGTACCCAGTCATGGTTGAAGGAATTAGAACAATCTACCTGTATGGATTAAGTTAGGGTCCAGTTCGATGTTCTCTGTTGGCTATTGAGCTCGATATGATACACCTGAAGAAAGCCGAAGGATATATTGACCAAAATATTGTGAGTATAACAATAAAGATGAAAACAATAGTCTGAATATTCTAAGGGATGAAAAAGGAACTTGTCATCAAGTAGATTTTGTTGTTCCGACTGTCGGCAAAGTGCATATAAAAGAAACTGAAAGTGTAAAAAAATACTTGGATCTTGCTAGAGAGCTAAAAAGATCTGTGGAATAAGATTTTAACTGTGCTTCGACGGTTCCTCAAGACTTAGAAAAGAAACTAAAGTGAACTGAAGATCAGAAATCACGGAACTATATAAAGAACAGCATTTTCAAAATCAGCTTAAACACTCACAAGAGTTCAAGAGACATGAAAGGAACTGCTGTCACTCAGACTCCATTGAAAGACCACCAGTTGAAATTGGATAAAAAAATAACAAAAACTAGGAAACAAAAATTGGAAGGAAAACAAGCATTATATAACGGGGGAGAAAGGTGACAATACCTGTTTATAAAAACACAAACTCCTTTATTCAAAACGTCATGATGGTTGTGTGTGTGTGAGAGAGAAAGTGAGAGAGGAAGAGAGAGAGAGAGAGAGAGAGAGAGAGAGTGAGTCGGGCTGCTATAATTGACATCACGTTGTGATATACATATTCAGAGCCTTGCTTCTTCTTCTTCTTTCACGAGAGCCTGATACAGAGCCGCTTCCTGAACCCGGGGGCTGCCGGCAACCTGGGCTAGCGCCTAAAGCGGCGGAATGCTCTCCTCGAATGATCTTGAGAGTCAAATACTTTCGACATTATATATTTTTCTGATATGTTTTTACCTTCCAGAGCAATTTGTGATTCACCCACGCAGTATATATTGGATTTCTTCGGTCTTTTGTTTACCTTAAGACACAGGTGCATATCCTGTTTCCAAAATCCACACAAACCGGCTGTTAAGGGTCAATATGTAACACAATTATATGAATACTTCTAACGAGGAAATGGAAAGATTACACTCTCGAAGTCCTGAATATAGCAAAGGAAGGAAAACCTCAAGAGAGGAACTGAACCTCTTTTAATAGCAGCAAAAAAGTATTGCCATAAGTACCGACCAATTATAGGCGGAAACTGATAATACGCAACAAAATTGTAAGGGTAAGGTATGTAGAAAATATTATGAGACAGTAAATCACATTACACGCAAATGCAGTTTACACAAAAGGAGTACGATACTATATACGTGTGGGTGGAAAAGGTGGATCACTGGAAATTATGCAAGAAATTAAAATCTGAACATACTACAAAATAGTTTTATGTACATAGAAAATGAGACATAAATTTTCCGGCACTTTGAGATACAAACGGATCAATCGATCCCAGCCAGAAGAACAAACATAGCGTTAAGTAACGAGTAGAATATAATATAATATTAAGTGGATTTTGCTGTTCTGGTAGATCACATAGTGAAAATAAAAGAAATTGAAAATATTGAGAAATACTTGGACCGTGTCAGAGAACAAAAAAAAAACTGTGAAAAAAAGAGCATGGTGGTGATAACAATAGTAGTTGGAGTTATAGAACAGTTTCCAAATGCTTGGTAAAAAGACTGTGGGAACTTTATATCAGAAGAAGAATCTAGAACATCCAGACCACAGCAGTGTTAAGACTGGCTAGAATTGTCAGATGAGTCCTGGTAACTCAAGACTTACTGTCACTCTATATTCACAGCCGAGTCGTCTGGGGCTGTAGAATACGACTGCATCTCTGCTAAGGGGTAAGACCCGCACACCCAACAAGTGTCCTGGAAATGACACTAGACAATCTGACGGCAAGGCTGCAGTCCTAGAGCTTTGGAAAATGAGTAGTACCCCTTCACTAACATTGCTCCCAGTTCCACTAGGACCCGGATGCCATTTATAGGTCAAATAGAATTGTTTGACATTTAAATTCTGTACAAAAAATGACTTATGTTAAACTGAATTGTTAGAAATAGAACTATTTGGCCTTTTAACAATGTGTAAACAAATGATTGAGGTTTAATTGAATTGTTTGTAATATACAGCAATACCTGAATCTAATTCATTTTGTGCAAAAGAATGAATGAATAAATAAAAGTAAAGTTAACGACTGTAATCGAGGGCAGCCCGAATAATCCCTTTTCATTAGCTATTACACGGAGGTGTAGGGGAGGGCGCTATTCCTTTCCCTGAATTGCTCCTCTTTACCCTTGATACATGCCTTATAATGGTGATTGTTAAGCAAAGAGGTATCAAGTAGCTTTTTTTAAGTCTTTGGTATGACCCGACCTGGGATTGAACCCGGACCATTGGCGAACACTCTACCCACTAGAACAATGAGAACCACTTCAATTTGCGCAAATATTAAATATAATTATTGGTGTTAGATCATATTTACCAAACCCTCCGCTCAGGAAGGATATGACTCAAGGTCAATTTTTAAGCGGAGTTTAACAGGTTTCAATTCAGAGTTTTTCCTTCTCCTAGACTAGTTGCCTCACCAAGCCTGAAGAACCTAGTCTGTCCTACTATTTACCAATAGCTGGAGGGAAAATAATTGGATTCATAACTTTCCCAAGGGTATTAGTGCTATGTGAAATGCAATCAGTCTCGTCGAGGATTTGAACTCGTGTTGCTGTGTTCATTTCCAACGACGATAACCATTACACCACAGGCACCTCCTTATTGGTGTTAGATAGCAATAATTGAAACCATTTCACTGTGTAGAAACAACTGCAATACTTAATTGTGTGCTAGCAAATTAGTTCTCACTCGTTTTGGGGGAGAGTTGCCTTCGAGCAATCCGCTAACAAATCGTACATGTATAACCATTTAAATGTGTACAAACAAATGACTGGTGTTAAATTAAATTACGACTGTTACATAACAATATTTGAAACCATTTAACTGTGTGCAAAAAATGAGCTCAGGCTTGATTAAAAATGTTATCAATAAAATGTGTTTACAAATCATATTTAATGTATATGTATAAATAGGATTTGGCTTTAAATAACCTACTAAGGTTGATATGGCATAAGACACAATCAAACTCAAACTCTATACCTAATGAAAGACTTCAAGCTGATATACAAATGAAAAACCCACGAGGAGGGCAATAATAAAAGTAAAAGTAAAGTTAGCGACATTTGTCGAGGGTGAACAGAAGGCTCCCTTTTCAATAGCTACTATACCGAGGTGTAGGAAAGGGTGCTACACCTTTCCCTGAATTGCTCCACTTTACCCTTGATGCGTACCTTATATTGCTGAGTTTTAAGCGAGGAAGTATCAAGTACCATCTTTGAAGTCTTTGGTATGACGCGACTTGGGATTGAACCCCGGTCTCCCGGACCATTAGTGAAGACTCTACCCACTAAAAAAATCAATTCTTTAAAATGTAAAATATAATAATGAATAACTAAAATATTCCTACTTCAGTCGAACATTTTTTTTAAATAATTAAAAGTATTTTAAAAATATAGATACAAAAAGGTTTTAAAATAGTAAATAGTAATTAAAAAAAGAATGAATAATTTTAAAAAATCTAACGCAGAAAAAATAATAAATAACTATTTATAATTAAAAAACACTAAAAAGTATTTTTAAAAACTATAAATCAAAAAAGAATTTTAAAAGTACCAATGAAAATAAAAGAAACAACAAAAACTAAAAATATGAATAAATAAAAAGTACGCCTACAGAAGTAGGATTACTTTTGAGAAGTTATCATCTCAGTGTCAACCTGTTCATCAGTGGACGTCTCGGAGGTGTAGGGGCTAACGTGATTCACCTCAACATGATAATGAGCAAGTTCGAATTCAGTTACGTTATTACATTCACTTTCAAACTAATACCCTTGGGAAAGGTATAAATTCCTTTATCCGGCCCCGTTATGGGTTAAATAGTCACACTATGGGTTGAATAATACAATGACTGTTCTCTTTCAAGGATGTCTTATGCATTAAATAACCTATGAATGTTGATATGCTTAATAGACCAAATCTATTCACCATCCCTGTCAACACATTTTTGAATCTCACGTACGTGATTAAAAAATATGCTAATCCTTCTTAAAGAGCACCTTTATCCGAAAAGCAAATTGATATAATGGAGACAACTGGGGAATATTCCAAAACTATATTGTAAGAAATGGTGACTGTTTCAAACCTATAAAAGAACGTCACGTATGACTTCTTCCACACTTCTGCAGTGCCCAGTCGGCGTTGTGTAACGTTACCCCCTCACGCCCCCACATACATTACATCCTCTTTCTCGAACCTTTTCACTTCTTGGCCGCCCAGTGATCAACTAGTGGTTCCGAGGGGGGTAACGCACATTTCTTGCCACTACAAGAATACGATCGAGGGTGCCAGAGAAAATAGAAGGACAAACGAACAAACACGAACAATGCTTGGGGTTAACTCAGAGCAGAAGGAGAGTATGCAACACTACATTTCCGATAGCATATATGGACTAACGTTAGCATGGATTACTAGCGAAAATTCCACAAAGCAACTGGAATGCCGACATCTTGACTCGATCTTCTTCGCTGGACCCTATCTTCTGCTGACTCGCCTCTCTGCTGTCCCGTCGCCAACTCTTGTCAGCTCCTTTCTCCAACCAACTCTCTTCTCGCGTCCCGTTACCTCTTCCAGCCACGCCGAGATTTCAAGTCCAAGAACCCTTTGTCTGGTTTCGCGCCAAAACAGACAAAGGAATCGTCTGCTTGGTGGGCCACCCATATAGTGTTACAGTTGTTGATCTTACTTGGATGGTTTGTGAGATAAGTAAGTGGCCGAATAACTGCTTTTTGAGGATGTACTACTTTCAGAAGTTGTTCAAAATAGTTTGTAGAATTCTTCTGTAGTTTCCTTCTAGCTCTTTCTCTTTGCATTTCGTTAGTCCATGTGATGCAGTCATGCAATAGTATACATATTTACCAATCCCTCCGCTCGGGCAGGATATGGCACGAGGTCAATTTAAAAGCGGGGTTTAACAGGTTTGAACTCAGAGTTTTCCTTCTCCTAGACTAGTTGCCTCACTAAGGCTAAAGAATACAGTCTGCCCTACTATTTATCCATAGCTGGAAGGAGAATAATCGGATTTATAGCTTTCCTAAGGGTATTAGTGCTATGTGAAATGCAATCAGTCTCGTCGAGGATTTGAACTCGTGTTGCCGTGTTCATTTCCTACGACAATAACCATTACACCACAGGCACCTCATACAGTATTATCAACACGATTACAACATGGAAAAAAACGCTGTTTTATTCAATCGGATAGATAGGATTCCATGTGATCGACAACCTATTAAGAGCAGTCCACATCTTTCCTATGTGTATGTTGACATCACTTATATATATACTTATATATATATATATATATATATATATATATATATATATATATATATATATATATATATATATTGCAGCCGCAATACATGTATATCATATAGAATGTACGATATAAAGTATAAAAACAGAAACTTTAATGTGTTTTAATTTCAAAATGAAAACGTGTGCACAGCTAAATAACTTACATATTTGTAAATAAACATGATTATTTGTGCGCATTTCCACACACATGCTAACATGAAAATAGCTTACATCATGTTGAATCGTTTATACACATGATAAACCGGCAATATGTATTATATTTACGAACAAATGGTTTTTAAATTGTTTGGTGACAGCTATAATAAGAACAAAAGCATAAACATCCACAATTGCCCAGTTGGCTAGGGCTGTAGAATATACCGACTGGTTCTCTGCAGAGGCGTAACCCCCAGCAATGAGTGTCCTGGATATGACACAAAACAATCTGATGGTCAGGTTCCAGTGATATTGGAGCTCTAGGTAATGCAGGGTACCCCTTCATTGCCATCGCTCCCAGGTCCACTCTGGCCCGGAGTGGTAGCACCTGATAGCGTCCTATCTATGGACCAAATAGAGCTAAACTGTGTACTAATACTAAACTGAATTGCTTGAAATAGAACTACTTTGACATTTAAACTGTGTACTTATGCAAAACTGAATTGTTTGAAATGGAACTTTTTATATGTTAAACTGAATTGTTTGAAATAGAACTGTTTTGACGTTTAACTGTATGTAAACAAAAACTAAACTGAATTGTTTTAATTAGAACTGTTTGACTAAACTGAATAGTTTGAAAAGGAAATGTTTTTGACAATTAAACTGTGTACTTATGCTAAACTGAATAGTTTGGCATAGAACTGTTTATTCGTATAAAAATGGATTTGGCATGAAATAACCTATAAAGGTTGATATATGCAACCCGGATATAAGAGACCTGATTATAAGAGAAACCCGGATATAAGGTAGATTTTCTCTGGTCCCAAATTAGAGCCTGTGTTAATGTATATAAAATAGACCAAAGCAGTATATAAGAGAAACCCGGATATAAGAGAATCATTATCCGGTCCCGACAACTCTCTTATATCTGGGTTAACATAAAACCAAGAAAAAGAAAAATACACACAAATACTCATGGTAACGGTCATCATTTTCATATAGCATCAATCAGGTTCTAATACGGGGTCGGTAATTGTGTACAAATGTCTGAAACTGAAATCAGTCTGTTTTTGCTGGATTTCAAATCGAAACCTTTTCTTTAAAAAGTGTCAAAGCGAAGTGCGGATAGTACAGCAAGTATATAATAAAGTGATGATATTTTCTAGATTAGAGCTTCGTTGTCATTTTACTTGATATTCTCCTTATAGGGGGAGTCCCTGTAGCGTAGTGGCTAACAAGATGATCTACGATATCGTGGTTAGCGAGTTCGAACTCCAATCGTTCTATTAGGTTCACTTTCGAACTAATACCCTTGGAAAAGGCATGAACCGCATTATATCCCCAGCTATGGGTCAAATAGTACTAATGCTGTTCTTCTACAAGGATAGCTTTGGCATTAAATAAACCACGAAGGTTGATATGCTATTAAACAAAGAAATCAACTCCAAATTCACTCCAGATAAATCAACCGAATATTTACATTTTTCTTAGTTTCACGGGATGCCATGATGAAAGGAGTTGATTTTTTAAAAATGTTTTATGTTTCAAAATTAAATGTTTTACAAAATACGGAAAAGTTATAATAAACGGAATATTGAATCCTTTACCAGCACCCACACCAATGAATATCTCGCCATACTGAAACTGACTTAACTTTTTTCAGTCAGAGCAGAATTTTTCGTTAATAATAATGTAATCTTAATCTTATTCCTTTAAAATCTGTTTTTTATGGAAAAGAATAAAAACTTCAGTTATAGTGTTTTAGTTTTACTTTTTCATTATTTTTCATCCTTTTTTAATCTATATTTTTATTCTAATCATCAAAAAGTACACTTTTTTACAGAAGATAATTCATAACATATAAAAAAGGATATTTTGGAATTCAGTATTTTTATGAAATTATTCTTTTAGAATATAATTATTTTCAAATGATTTCTTCCGTGAAAATAGGATTATATATATTGTGACGGCAAATTGACTAAAATCCCCAAACTGGACTTTATTTCGCACGTGTGAAGACGGGGCAGGTTGGCACTTGATCCCCTATATAATAAGTCCTCGTTCAGAGTTTTTCTCTCAGGCATATAAAAACTGGAATATTATGTGAGGGACTAATTTAGGGCCAGACTGACCGCCGCTGGCAAGGGGTTCCAAATTTCACACTATCCACACACCCACCAGGCCGCTTTCACTTCCTTCCCCAAGATAATGGAAGAATATGGACCTATAGGTTTTAGTCGTAATAATATTATATTGTAGTAGTCGGCAACTCTGGTTTTGCGTGTGATATTTTAAAGGAATTAATAGGACAATTCTAAGCAAGATAACATTAGGCGAATAGAAGCTGAAAAGGGAAGCATGAAGTAACAACATAGACCACGTGGTAACATAAAAATACATGAATTCCTTTACTACAGTTATATACACTTTCAAAGTGTCAAAACATATGATAATTTCACAGTCCACGAATATAAATGTCTTTTCTTGACTTTTGTTTTTCTTCAAATTGAGAGAGAGAGAGTGGTATACAAAATTTGGGTATAAGGGAGAAACGTCCCCAAAGTTACTTATCTTATTTTTCGACGGGGTTCCACTGGAGAATCTTTCTTCTTTCACGGGCTAATAGACTTTGTTCAATTTTAATATACACTGGCTGGAAGAACCTGGGGTCCCTCGTGTCTCAGTTATTCTTTTGTCTTCAACCCGGAGTAAAATGGCTATGGTTCGTCTGCCCGCTACGGACCCTGCTCAAAACTGACTTTCTTATTATTTACTTCCGCTGAGGGGAAGGAGTACCCACTTCCGTTTTGGGGTCCCAGCCAATCATTTGGCTTCTCTCTTCTCCCCCTTGGTGTCCGGCGACCTGAGGTTACTAAGTACCAACATCTGGTCTCCCCTGTGTGACCCACATTCCTTCCTAACGGTCACTCTTTGACGGCTAGATACTGTTAATTCAAACACGGGAGGATAGTATTAATCTTATTTCTATCGTCTCCGTGGGCTATCACGTGACAGTATTGTCAAGAATGCGGAAAAGATCCAGTTCTTTTCGATCAGGACCAGATTTTCCGTACATTTAAATAAGCCGTTATGGGTCGAGAGTAAATGTTACGTCTCAAGTGGTCATCACACGATCCAGTTTTGGTTGGATTTTATGGCATATCAACCATTGTTGGTTGTTTAATGCCAAATCCTCTTCATACATATACATTAACTATATATGATTTGGTTTGGTTGGGTTTTATGGTATATCATCAACCATTGTTGATTATTTAATGCATAATCTTCTTTATTCATATATTAGATATATCTGATTCGATTTGGTTTGGTTTGGTTTTATGGTATTGCAACCATTGTTGGTAATTTAATGCCAAATCCTCTTTATTCATATATATTAGATATATGTGATCTGTAGGGTCATTTTGTAGATACATTTTTAAATGAGCCGGGGCTCATTCTTTTTTCAATACTTAAATAGTTTCAAGCATTTCTATCAAACACGAATATTTTTATTTACAATTAATCACTTGTTTGCACACAGTCAAATGGTTTCAAGTATTACTTACAACAGTAAAAAGGTAAGATCAGTCATTTGTTTGCGCATGTGTTTGCGCACATTTAAATGGATATACATAAATGATTTATCAATTATTCATTTGCTCACGGTTAAATCGTTCCAAGTATTTATTTATCACTAACAATTTGATTGAAATATCCAGTCATTTTGTTTACACGTTGTTAAAGGATGAAACAATTCTATTTCTTACAATTCGATTCAGCATAAGTCATTTGTTTCTTCACTGTTTAAATGACAAATAATTCTATCTGACCCATAGATATGACCCTATCAGGTGCTTCCACTTCGGACCAGAGTTGACCTGGGAGCAATGGCAGTCAATAGGTATTCCACATTTCACAAAACTCGAAGACTGGAGCTGCACCATCAGATCGTTTAATGTCATATTCAGGACACTCGTTGGGAAGGTCTTACTCTTCTGAAGGGATGCATTCGGTGTATTCTACAGCCCCAGCCGACGGGGCTGAAGCCCAGGTTATGACAGTAAACTGCATCTGATGGTGAGGCTTCAGTTCTGGAAATCTTAGGATTGGGTAGTACCCCTTCATTACTATAACTCAGTTCGACCCTGACCCTGTGTTATAGTACCGGTTAGGACGCTATTAAGGGTTCAAATACATTTGTTTAAAAGATATTCGGATTCGATCGAACCGTGTACCAAAAAAGAACCTCTCAAGAAACAACTACATATAAACATAACCGTTAAATGAGCGTGATTCCCTAACGTCTTGGCATAAAATAACCCTAGATGGGTTGACAAATCCTTAAAGTCTATCAGCTAAATGTATCTCTCCACATCTTCCGGTATGATGTTAGTAGTAAGTGAAAATTACCTGACCATCAACAATTTTCAGTGGCGGTGCCCGTGGTGTAGTCGTTATCGTCATAGGAAATGGACACGGCGACACGAGTTCAAATCCTGGACGAGACATTGCATTTCACATAGCACTAATACCCTTGGGGAAGGTATGAATCCAATTATTCTCCCTCCAGCTATGAGTAAAAAGTAGGACAGACGAGGTTCTTCAGCCTTAGTTAGGCAACTAGTCTAGGAGAAGGAAAACTCTGAATTTAAACCTGTTAAACTCCGCTTAAAAATTGACCTTGTGTCATATCCTGCCCGAGCGGAGGGGTTGGTAAATAGTATCAACAATTTTCAGATCTACGAGGATCATTAAATAAGTTTCCATACTTTTTTCGTATGGGCACTTTTACTGATAGCGCACACATGAAACTCTAGTCCCCTTCGAAGGAATCTACTCCGGCTGCAATGCACTTGTTGTACCGTTCTAATAATTTCTGCAAGGCCCTATGGAAGTCCTCTTGTGTGAGCGTGTCAATCACCTTCGTCACAGCCTCAATTGTCTCATAACGACAGCCTCTAAGCATAGGGAATAAGCAAAAGTCTCAGGGAGCAATGTCTGGACTATAGGGAGGCTGACGAACTGTCTTGATGCCCATCTTGGTCAAATAGTCTGTAACAAGGATGGAGTTGTGGACTGGTGCATTGTCCTCGTGGAAATGCCACTGACCCGATTTTAAGTGCAGACCTCAAACAACGGAATCTCTTCCTGAACTCCCTTAAAACCTCAACATAGTAACCGTAACCCTAACCCTAAACCTTTGGCCAATCAACTGTGGTGTATTGACTTCCTTACTCCTCCCACACCTCTCATCATCCCTCACAGACTCCCTGTCTTCCTTGAATTTCTTATGCCACTCAAAAACTGATGCTCGATTCATGCAAGATGCTCCAAAAGCAGTCTGAAGCATTCCACACGTTTCTGTGGCATTTTTTGCAAGTTTAAAACAGAATTTTATTGCTAATTGTTTTTCTAAAGTGTCGTCACGTCCAGATTGCATTTTTTGAAACTCACCAGCTGTGACAATCAGGCTTTAGTAGGGTGTATTCCAATTGCTGCTGTAGCTGTTCATTTGAAGCTGAAATCATAAGAATTGGTCAGCCATCTCATAAGATGTACATGAATAACATACTGGTTTTTCAAGTGTTTACGACAAATTTAAATGCCTGTACAAAAAAATTCTGGAAACTTATTGTATATTGAGTTAAATATTTCAAGTTGTCTAATATTATTTATTCTTTTCCGAGTCTTCACGCCTCTGTCAACCATGGTTTCTCGCTGGAGTTTAAGTGACATCAAGTCTCCTCAAGTCTCCAGCAATCTTCTCAGTATTCTGGCCAATCTCAACAATGCCGTAGTTTGGATTGTCTCAAATCGTCCGAATATTTCCAAGTCCTCCAGTCCCTGTACTCATTCTTTAATGTCTGTACCAAGAGCTCGAATTACAATTGGTATCACCGACTGTTTAATGTTCTACAAGATTTTTCATTTCCCAAGCAAGGTCGAGGTGCTTATCTTTCTTTTTGCTTTCTTTCAATTTTATGCTGCGTTCAGTTCCCTTTTTTATTGATTAGGGTGTGTCCACCGATCACCGAATAGTCACGGCGAAAATACGACTAAGCCTACGAAAAAACGCCAAACGAACAGTGACCACCAAACGCTATGACTAGGCCCTTCTGAACAACAGAGATATAAGAGATAGATACGTATTAAAATTAAGAAACAGATACGAAACACTACAAGAAAAGACGGAAAAAAGTACACCAAACGACGAATATGAGAATTTCATCAATGCGCACCTCGAGGAAGCAGCGAAATGCATTCCAACCAAACTCAAAACTAAATATAGAGTCCCATGGGAAACATTAGCAGTGAGAGAAAAACGTTCACTAGTGAAAACAGCCTCCAAAAACTATCGAAAAAACCCAACAAACACAAATGCCTTAAAACTAAAAACGGCACAATATCAATTAGCAGGCATATATATTAAGGAACAGACAGAATATATTCAAAATCAGATAGATAAGATTAGAGACTCGGTGGAAGATAAACAATCTAGGATAACCTGGCAAACAATAAACGAAGTGAGTAGAAGAAAGAACACAGCCAAAGCAAAACTGAAAGCAGCAAACCAACAAGAAAGAATAAAACTGTGGAAACAGCACTTCGAAAACCTTCTAGGAAACCCACCGAAAATAACACATGAACCAATCACCAGAATAATTAGTAAACAATTAGACATTAAACTAGGACCGTTCACACAAGAAGAACTCGACTAGGTTCTCAGAAGAATTAAAAATAGGAAAGCTGCAGGGCTGGACGAGATTCCCCCAGAAGTATGGAAGACCAGACAATTCGACGACATACTGCTCCGACACTGCAACGCAGTATACAATCAAAATCCGATAGATAGATGGATGAAGGGATGCATACTCCCCTTCCCTAAAAAGGGGGACCTCGGATTCCAAGTCATAAATATCAGCTGATTTTAAACAATTGTTAATCTTCGAATATTTTCCATTCCAGGTCACAAATATCAACTGATTTGACACAATTGTTTCTCTTCGAATATTTTTCATTCCAAGTATTTCGAGAACGCAAACAAACGCTTATCATTGTACGTTTTAGATTCTTAAATATCAATTTATAAACGAATGCCTATTCTAGCTTTAAACCTAAATTACAATTGAAATTTTTCGGCTGGGTTTTAAATTCAAAGTCTAACTAAAAAAAAAATTAACTATTAAATAATTAATTGAAATCCTTAATTATTTGAGAATTTGTTCAAACCCAAAGCGCAAACATTCACTTTCTTCAATCGAAATTAACATTAATCCCACAAGTCTATCCGATTGTAACGTAATTGAACGGTTCATAGGAAAGTGAATGAATAGATAAATAAATGAATAAATAAAGGCGGAAGTAGTCGCCGAATAACGTAGCCGGGGCACTCATGGTAGTTAAAAATTACTAAGGAAAACTTGAGCTCCGAAATCTTATACGCATGCACGTCGTGGGTGGAAGTAAGGGTACAATTTGTGTCTTTTCGAGAGTCGACGGTGAGACGTAAGAAGGTGAAGACGTAAGTAGAACACCAGCGACGAAGATGTTAGGGACGAAAGCTTACAAGCCCTAATTTGGTAGGGGAAGGACGTTCAAGATGGGGCGTTAGACTACGCGGCCCAACGGATAAGCACGTTAGAACCAGAAAAAATTCAAGGTCTGTGTCTTCTCATCTTTTTCTCTCGAGGAAAGGTTGCTTGTTTTTGTCTAATTGACGGTCGTCTCATGTTTCGATACTCCCTTTCTTTCTCACGGTGGCCACTTGCTACCTAGTAGTAAATAAACCTTTGGCGTATGTTTAACAGAGTTTCACATTTAACAACTTGTTACCATGGCGAAGTCACAACGGGGGTCTAAAGTCTCTTTAGTGCCGCTATTGTACAGGATCTCCAAACTTCCATTTGGTGAGGAAGATGTTGGGAGAGAGGCCTTTACAAAACACGCCTATTCTAAAATTTATCACAAGATAAGAATTTCAAGTAGACAATTACCTTTTTCATCATCACTCCTACTATTACCACACTCTATTTATATTATTGTACCGGACATTGGCCTAGCGGTTAGAGTGTTCGCCAATGGCCCGGGAGACCTGAGTTCAATCCCAGGTCGAGTCATACCAAAGACTCAAAAAATGGTATTTGATGCCTCCTTGCTTAACACTCAGCATTATAAGGTACGGATCAAGGGTAAAGTAGAGCAATCCAGGGAAAGAGTAGCGCCCTCCCCTACACCTTGGTGTAGTAGCTATCGAAAAGGGAGCCTTCGGGTTACCCTCGACTATGGTCGCCAACTTTACTTTTACTTTATTTATATTATATTATTATCTATTATAATACTATACTATTAATATTAATTTCATCTTTTCTTCCTCCTCCTTGACAAACAGTAAAAAGCTCAACCACTTTTTAAAAATTATCCCCGACCCTGAGTTTAATGGTACATGCATCAATTTCCAAAAGAGGCGCTTACGGTGTAATGGTTATCATCGTAGGAAATAGCCGTTTTCAAACCCTGGACGAAGCTGTGTGCATTTCACATAGCGTTAATACTTATAGGAAAGATGTTAATCAAACTATTCTCCCTCCAGCTAATGGTAAATAGTAGATCAGACTGGGCTCTTTAGCCTTGGTATGGCAACCGATCTAGGAGAGGAAAAACTCAGAAAACGAACTTGTCAAACTCCATTTGAAAATTGACCATGTGTCACATCCTGCTCGTGACGGAGGGGTTAGGTATATACATCAATTTTTACAAAATAATCATACCTCGCAAAAAAAAGACAGAATTATCAATTTTGTATGAGCCTCCTTATCTCCACCTCCAGCTATGTGTTAAATAGAACCACTACGATTCTTCTTTTGGCATTACATATCTCATGAAGATTGATATGCCATTGGAAAGAAACCGAATAAAGCCAAACCAATGAATAATGTCTCACATTTTATAACTACAGAGGAAACAAGAAAAATTAAGGTTTGGCTTGGTTTCTTGGTTTAATGGCATATCAACTGTTATATTTTGCGTATGGTAGCAAGGAAGAGACAAACACAGGTTGAATGTTTTTAAACAAATATATTAAACAAAAAAAAAGAAAAAACAAGGTGATAAAGCAAAGAATCAAACTGTACAAATTGGTAGCATACGACAATCAAGTGAAGGAGTAAATCGTGATGTGTGTGTGAAGCCAGAGTTCCTGCACGGTCATGTATGTTATAAGTTAAGGAACTCACTTGGTGGGTATGGTGGTATAAGGGTGGTAAGGGTATCAGATGATCTTGGTTGGTGGTAGCAATCGTGGACAGGGCGGTGTTGTGGCTAAGTCAGCAGTTGTTCACAGCGGGTGGTACGTCATAAACCTGTCAGAGTTCAAGATGAGTTCTGATGGCGGAGCGTTTTCTTTCCTTCGTCCCTTGGTAGGCTAGTCTGCCGCCTTTGAAGATTTTCGCTGCTTAAATAGTTACCCTTTTTGATCAAGTCGGTTCAGGGAATTTTTTGGTGGGTGGGGGAAGATTTATGATTGGCTGAAAAAGGGTATTTTGTTAATGTGAATTAATTTTTTGCATTCTCGCCTGGAAGTTCTGTGCAGAGCCTCTTGCGCAAAGACACATTTTATTCATTGTCTCGGCGGCAACCGTCTGGTTAACATCCGGTCGAATGCTACCCTTCTCCAGCCACGTGTATGTTTGTTGAGTGAAATTGTAAATCGGGAAAGATCTAAATTTTGCCATAGAATACAAACCTATTTTATATACATATTATTTTCAAGTGAATAGTCTGGAGGTAACTTTATTCTAAGATGAGTTAGAGTTCGTTTGTTTCCATACAGGTTTCAAGTATTGCTATTTAACACAAATAATTCTATTTTATATTAATCATTTCTTTGCACACAGTTAAATGGTTTTCAAGTGTAGTAAATAATCAAATAGTTCCATTTAACCAAAAGACGGGATCCTAACAGTTACTACTACACCAGATCAGAGTTAATCTGGAAATAATGGCAAACAAGGGGAAATCCACAATCCCCAAAGTTCCTGGACTGGAGCCTCACCATCAGATAGTTTAATGTCTTGCCGCCTCTGCAGAGAAGCTGTTAGTAGATTCCAGAAAAATTAAGTCCTTCCTCCATTCAGGAAAACTTCAGGGCGTTAAGCAAACTAGGTGCCCGTGGTGTAATGGTTATCGTCGTAGGAAATGGACACGGCGATACGAGTTCAAATCCTCAACGAGAATGATAGCATTTCACATAGCACTAATACCCTAGGGAAAGGTATGAATCCAATTATTCTCCCTCCAGCTATGGGTAAATAGTAGGTCAGATTGGTTTCTTCAGCCTTGGTGAGGCAACTAGTCTAGGAGAAGGAAACCTCAGAAGTCAAACCTGTTAAACTCTGCTTAAAAAAATTGACCTTGTGTAATATCCTGCCCGAGCGGTGGGGTTGGTAAATATGGTTAAGCAAACGAAATTTCTTTTCTGTAGAGCTTGCAGGCACTTGTTCTTTTGTTGATCATTTTTCCTGAATACCCTCTGGGTTTTTTTTTTCTTTTCCTTCATCTCCTCAAATGCTGTCACTTATTTTACAATATACTTATTGGCTTCGTCGAAAACCACAAACTTTTCCTTGGCATTTCGCCTTCTCTCAAGACTGCTTATGTCTTACGCAAAAATATCAAGACTTTCACTTGAGCTCGAACACCGACCTATGGCATGAGTGGAAAATATGTTTCAGTCAATAGATAGACTTAACCTAAATAATGTAATTTATCTGTCTCAATACATTTTCTATATTTGAATCTATATATTTGTCTGTATACGTCTCTACCCACAAATTCTGATTTTTTTCTCTCAGACGTGCAAGCACATATTCATTTATTCATTCTTGAAAGTTTCATTCACCAATCTATTGAATTGATTTTTCCCTCAACTCTTTCAATTATCTATCTATCTATCTATCTATCTATCTATCTATCTATCTATCTATCTATCTTTCTTTCTTTCTTTCTTTCTTTCGTTCTTTCTTTCTATCTCAGTGTTTTCCTATCTATCTATCTATCTATCTATCTATCTATCTATCGTTCTTTCTTTCTTTCTTTCTTTCTATCTCAGTGTTTTCCTATCTATCTATCTATCTATCTTTCTTTCTTTCTTTCTTTCGTTCTTTCGTTCTTTCTTTCTATCTCAGTGTTTTCCTATCTCTCTATCTATCTATCTTTCTTTCTTTCTTTCTTTCGTTCTTTCGTTCTTTCTTTCTATCTCAGTGTTTTCCTATCTATCTATCTATCTATCTTTCTTTCTTTCTTTCTTTCTTTCTTTCTTTCTTTCTTTCTTTCGTTCTTTCTTTCTATCTCAGTGTTTTCCTATCTCTCTATCTCTCTATCTATCGTTCTTTCTTTCTTTCTTTCTTTCGTTCTTTCGTTCTTTCTTTCTATCTCAGTGTTTTCCTATCTATCTATCTATCTATCTATCTATCACGGGATTTTCTTATCGCCCTAGCTATCTATTTATATATCTATCTTTATGTGTTCTTATTTATCTATTTATCTATCTCAGTGTGTTCTTATCTATCTATCTATCTATCTATCAACAGTGATTTTTCTTTCTTTCTTTCTTTCTTTCTTTCTTTCTTTCTCAGTCTGTTCTTTTCTATCTTAGTATATCACACACACACACACACACACACACACACTAACACACACACACGCACGCACGCACACACACACACACACACACATATATATATATACTTATAAGGATATACTAATATATATATATATATATATATATATATATATGTTCTTAACAATCTATCTTCAGCCTTATTTGTACAAACTTGGATAATCGTTTCTACTTATATAAACCGATTTACAAATTCACACAAATACACAGAAACACATTGACACAATAGACTCACAAACGCATGCATGCAATACACAGACACGTAATACAGACACATCTATTCTCCTATTGCAATATACACACAATCTTCAGCAATAAAAAAATTAAATATTTTCAATCAAGAAGGACAAGAAGAGAGAAGTTGGTGGGGTGATAGAAAAAGATTTGTCGCGGATTTTCTTTTCTGTCGAAATAAATTGAAATAGACGACATAAATAAAGATGCATTGACGACAGAATTATTACTTTCCTCCATTGCTTGGCTTATAATAGTTTTCGCTAACGGCTCAGCCATCTTGTATGTACATGTAACAAATGAAAGAAAAAAAAAAGGTAACATAAATAAATAAAACACGTTAGGTCAGTCGGCTTTCCTCTTCGTTGTTGTTATTATTATCATTATTATTATATTATTATTATTATTAGTAGTAGTAGTATTATTATTATTATTATTATTATTATTATTATTATTATTTGTTTTCTTTCTAATTTCTTTCCAATTATTTTTCTTTCTGTTTTTTTTTTAATATCTTTTTTACTCATTTGCAATTAATTTCACGGAGGCACGTACATCTATACGCATGCGCCAACAGATTTAAACACCTCTACATGTATCTATCCACCTGTAGTCATTTACGAAGCTTGGCTTAGTTTGGCACAAAGCCAGAAGTATAGTGCGCTCAGTCAGAATCGAACTCATTGGGAGTGGTCAGCTAGACAAGCTTATTAACCATTAGGGCACACGACGCGTTATTTCTCAAAACTAAACCAGATTTCCAGAAATCATCATCATCATCATGTCATGCCGCCTGCACGGATATCCCTGACCCTCTCTCACCATTTCTCCCAATCGTTCATCGCTTCTGGAAGGTCTTCAGGGCTACATCCCGTTTCCTCACAGAGCTGCTGTATGTATTTTCGAGCTGGCCGTCCAGCTTTTGCTCGGCCATATGTGGGGGTCCATAGGAGTACATTACTTATGAGCTCGTCCCTGCTTCGCCAGCTCCAGAAATATAGGGTTCAAATGCGATGGATCTATCTGACAAAGCTGAACTAGGGATTAAGAAAGAGTTTAGCGAGTTAATCTTGGAGACACCTTTTTAAGATGAATAACTGATTGATTTCAACGTCATGTTAAATCGTTTAGGGTTATTTTATGCCGAAAGGTTTGGTAATCGCCTTCATTTTATGTTTATATCTATATTTCTATATAGTTGTTTCTTAAGAGGTTTTGTTTTTTTGTACGCAGTTCCATCGAAAAAGAATAATTTTAAATAGATCAAATGGATCTATTTAAAAAATTAATCGTTTTCGATAGCTTGGACCCTTAGCTTGGACCCTAAAAGGTACAACAATTTAAGCAAGGAGTAATGACAAGGAAGGGGTACTCTACACTCTCTCTCCAGAAGGTGAGCCCCACACTCAGATGCAGTGGAGTATCATACACAGGATAATGCTTCTTTTTGCGTATGAGTTGGGTCTTACTCTTACGTATGGGAAAGAGTCGGCATATTCAAAGTCCAGTGGACAGGGGGAAAAAGTTGTTGAATTCTGCTGTGACCATACATTACATGGAAGAGCAATATAGATAATAAATCTAATGAGATTGGCCATAGACATAAATCAGAATATAGAATAAATAAATTCCATAAAAAGGGCGGGTCCTCAAAAAATGGACAAGGAGAAACGAGTTCAAATCCAGTACGAGGTCGTTTGCATTTCACAGTACGCTAATATCGTTGGGAAAGGTATGAAGCCAACTATTCTCCCTCTAGCAATGGACAAATTGTAGCACAGACCGAGGCATTTAACCTTAGTGTGGCAACCAGTCTACAAGAAGGAAAACTCTGAATTGAAACCTGTTAAACTCTGCTTTACGAATTGAACTTGTGTCTTTTCCTGATCGTTCAGAGGGGTTTGTTAGATGAATATTTGTTATATTACTTACTGTAACCTTCCAACCAATACTACAAAATTCATATTGGTACTGCTCGCGTTATATACATCAACTTGGATATAGAATGTGTTATATAACGTTATAATGCCAGATTCGATACAAAACTACAAGTCAACACAACTATTTACCCATAGCTGCTAGGAAAGAAGAGATAGATTCATACGTCATCCCAAGGGTTTTAGCGTGAGGTGAAATTGGAAACAATTTCATCCAGGATTTGAACACGGCTCGATAATTCGATTCCCAACAACGATATCTGTTACGCTAAGCACGCCCACATGCTTAGCCTGGAGGTACAGTTTGTAGAATTAGTAAAACTTTACTAGAAGTCTATTCAAACCAATTATGGACTAAAGAATATAAAAAAATGTTGACATTGCATCAAACATTCGACGATGTTAAAATCTGCGAAATATTTGATGTCTTTAGCTAAAGCAGCGTCGAATCAACCGAAAAAGACATCGACACGAGGTTAACGAAAACATGGACAGCTATCAATAGGCTATCGATTATATGGAAATCAGACCTAACCGATAAAATGAAACGCAGTTTCTTCCAGGCAACGGTCACATCGATACTGCTATATGGGTGCACTACATGGACTCTAACAAAACGGCTAGAGAGGAAGCTAGACGGCAATAACACAAGAATGCTGCGAGCAATATTGAACAAGTCCTGGCGGCAACACCCCACAAGACACCAACTGTACGGCCACCTGCCTCCTATCACGAAAACGATTCAAGTTAGAAGAACCAGATATGCAGGACACTGCTGGAGAAGCAGGGAAGAACTTATAAGAGATGTACTCTTATGGACCCCCACACATGGCCGTGCGAAGGCAGGACGACCAGTACGAACATACATTCAGCAGCTATGTGATGATACGGGATGTTGTCCTGAAGACCTGCCTAGGGCGATGAACGATTGGGAGGAGTGGCGAGAGAGGGTCAGGGATGTCCGTGCTACCAGCACGACATGATGATGATGATGATGAGCTAATCTATTCAATATTCTTAATATTGGTTTATACCGAGATAAAAGATTGATGGTTAAGTTCCACTACGGGTCTAAAATAAAGGGTCGTACTATTACTGCACCAAGTAGGACGTTATGCTGCTACACAGCAAATATACGGTTATAACATTGCACGGCACAAATAGACGCTTTCCACGCCACTGTTGTAAGCTCGCCATAGGAAAAAGTGACGAACACACAAAACCCTGTCCTTGTTAACTAACAAAAAAGTTTATTCGCAACAACACTTTTCAAGTAGTCGTTGGGGAGAAAGAAATAGGGTATGAAAACTGAGTCGACCGCATTAGCTGGACAAAGAGAAACAACATATGATGAGAGAGGGTGAGCGAGAGAGAGAGAGAGAGAGGTCAGACATAGACCATGAATTATCTTCCACGTTTTCTCTTGTTGTTCTGACACGTGATTCATCACTGGATCTGTCCTCACTGCAATGCGTCCGGGTCCCAACTGCTCTTTACGTCGTCGTATCACGCAGCCAACTCTCGTCTTTACCTCGTTGCGTCTGACAGCCAACAAACTCTTTCATGTTTTTTTATCCTGCGCTCACTGCTTCGACGGCGTTTTCATTTGAATTCCTTCCGCCAATCAGAACTCGTTACCGATTCGCTGTTGATACACTTCTATTTTTAAGCTGGGCATCCTTAATTATTTTACAGTTATTCATACTGCTAGCACTAGACAGGTCGACATAGCTAGGAATTCTATCCCGAGATTAGTTGATATCGCCAAAAATGCTCTGCGTAGACAGATCAATGAAGCTAGTAATGCTAACTAAAGACAGGTCAACAGAGATACGAATGCTAACCTTTGATAGATTGATAAAGCTACGAATGCTAACTCTGGGCAAGTTAATAAGACAGATCAACAGAGAGGAATGCTAAATAGATAGGAATGCTAAACAGGACAATGTAGTAAGGAATGCTACTCTGAGAAAGGAGATATAACTAGGTTTGCTAACTCAAGATACATTATTGTTGTCAGAAGTCCAAACCAAAAATTATATAAAGTAGCTAGTACTACAAGACATACACAGTTTAACATACCTAGAAATACTAACCAAAGGTAGTTCAACGTAGCTGATAATACAAACCCTACAGATTACCCAGTCGGCTGGGGCTGTAGAATACACTGACTTCATCCCTGCAGAGGGGTAAGACCCTCTAAAGAGTGTCCTGGATATAACACTAAACAATTCGATGGTGAGGCTCCAGTAATGTTGGAACTTTGGAGAATGCAGAGTACCTCTTCATTGCTATCGCTCACAGTTCCACTCTGACCTGGAGTGGTAACACCTGCAATGTCCTATCTATGGGTCAAAAAGAACTAAACTATGTACTAATGCTAAACTGGATTGCTTAAAATAGAGCTGTTATGACATTTAAATTGCGCACTTCATTTAAACTGCGTACTTATGCTGAACTGAATAGTTTAAAATAGACCTGCTTTGACATTTAAACTGCGTAAAACTAAATTGTTTGAAATTGAACGGTTTTGACATTGAACAATGTGTAAACAGAAACTATACTTATACTAAACTGAATTGTTTTAATTAGAACTGTTTGGTTAAACTTGAAATAGAAATGTTGATACAATGAAATTGTGTACTTATATTAAATTGATTTGTTAGAGATAGAACTGTTTATTTAGATAAAAATGGATTTGGCATTAAATAACCTACAAAGGCTGATATGCCATAAAACCCAAACAAACAAACTAAACCAAACCCTAGAGGCTGTGGCATAGTTAAGAATGCTAACCTAAGACGGGTTGATAAAGCTATAAATGCTTACTAGAGACATGTCAAATTAGCCAGGAATGCTATCACTAGACTCTTCGAATTTGTTAGAAATGCTAACCCTAGATAAGTAGATAAAGCTAGAAATGCTAACTATAGACAGGTCAAAGTACCTAGGAATGCAAATTGAAGACAAGTTGATATGGTTAGAAATGCTAATAGTAAACAGGTCAAATCAGATAAAAATGCTATCCCTAGATGAGCTGATATGGCTAGAAATGCTCAGCCTAGACATCACCGGAACTAATAATGTAAACAAAAGACCGGTCAGCATAGGTACGAATGCTAACCATAGAAATATCTACATAGCTAGGAATGATAACTCGGGAGAGATTCAGTCCAGTCGGCTGGATATGACATTAAACAATGTGATGGTGAAGCCCCAATAATGCCGGAGCTTTAGGAAATATGAAGTACCTCTTCATTGCCATTACTCCCAGGTCCACTCTGACCTGAAGTGGTAGTACATGAAAGTGTCCTATCAGTGAGTCAAATAAAACTGTTTGACATTTAAACTGAGTGCAAACAAATGACTTATGCTAAAGTGAATTGTTTGAAATAGAACTGTTGGTCATTTAACTGAGTAAACAAATAGCTGATGTTAAATTGAATTGTTAGTGATTCATAACAATACTTAAAACCATTTAACTTTGTTGATATATTTTACAGATCATATATATCTAATATATATAAATAAATCAGATTTGACATGAAAAAATTCACATTGCTAGAAATGCTAATTCTAGAGAGATTCACATGGCTAAGAATGCTAACTCTAAATAGATTCACATAGCTAAGAATGTTAACTCTAGAGAAGTTCACATAGATAAGAATGATAACTCTAGAGAGATTCACATAGCTAAGAATGCTAACTCTAGAGAGATTCACATAAATAAGAAGGCTAACTCTAGAAAGATTCACATAAATAAGAAGGCTAACTCTAGAGAGATTCACATAGATAAGAAGGCTAACTTTAGATAGATTCACATAGCTAAGAATGCTAACTCTAGACAAGTTGGCTAGAAATGCTTACCATAGACAGGTTAACGTTCCTGGGAATGCTAACCCTTCAAAATTTGATATAGCAAGAAAAGCTATCCATTGACAGGTGAAAGTATCTTGAAATGCTAACACGAGACAGGTCAAAGTAGCAAGAAATGATAGTCCTAAACAAGTTGATATGGCTAAAAAATATTGGAAATTGACTTGAAGATCCCTTTGATGTGCCGATGCAGCAACTGGATTTCGACATTGGGGATAAAAAATAACAAGAAATAAACCTGGTACCTTAAGCAAACAGGATGCAGGTGTTTCCTGGTGGAAATGCCGTGGAAACTGCGTGGGTAGCATGGTAGAAGTAATTTGGATACTGGAAACAAACATAACAGCAAAAGCGCCTGGTGCTTCAAGTAAACAGGAAGCGGGCACCCCCGGTGGAAATACCACGTAAATTGTGTGGGTGGCATGCTAGAATGAAGCGTCATCACCTGTACTGTGTGGGTGACACCCAAGTAGGAATCGTGTCCACGTGTAACGTGTAATAAGCAAGTTGGAGGAGATATGATGACGAGTGTTTGCGTGAGCGTCCGGAATATTATATAACTAGGGAGTTTTTGACCCGAAAAACAGAACGAAGAGGAAAACGGGTCACAGAAGATCCGTGTGCGCAGCTCAGGCATCATTGACTCTCTCTTACTTTACCAGTTCGTTCATTTTATGAAATAAAAGGGGAAAAAAGAAGCTGCTTTTATTTTTATATATCAATGTTGTTGTCTGCTATACAACAAAAATGCTAACCAGAGAAAGGCTGATATAGATTGGAATGCCAACATTTGACAGATTGACATAGATAGGAATGCTAACCCTTGATATAGCAAGAAATGCTAAACAAAGACTGGTCAAAGTAGCTAGGAATGCTAATCTAAGACATGTTGATATAGCAAGAAATCCTAAGCATAGCTAGATCAAAGTATCTAGGAATGTTAACACGAGACTGGTTATAGTAGCAAGGAATGCTAACACGATATATTTATATAGCAAAAGTTAAGGCTGACCGTTGACAAATTAATATAGCTAGAAATATTCACAATAGGCAGGTCAATGTAGCTCGGAATGATAACATTAGATAGGTCAACATGGCAATGAAGGATAATCACAGGCAAGTTGATATAGGTAGAAATGCTCACCATAAAAAAGTCGATATGAATGCTAACACTAGACAGATCGACATAGGCATACGATCCCTAGATGTGTTGATATAGCGAGAAATGTTCAACCTAGACGTCAATAAAGCTAATGCTAAAAGATGTCAACATAGCTACGAATGCTATCCCTAGACTGATCCACATGAATAGGAATGCTAACCCTAAACGTGGAGACATTACATGGTTTGCTAACACTAAAAAAAATAATATAGCGAGAAGTACTAATCCTAGACAAAAAAATGAAGCTAGTACTGCTAACCCTACAGAGAGGGAAATATCTAAAACTGCTAACCATAGACAGGTCAACGTAGTCGTCGTAACGGATGATACAAACCCTAGAAGGTTTTCTATAGTTAGGAAATGGTTACTCTAGACTAATTGATATTGATAGGAATGCTGGCCCAAGACTATACAGCTAGAGATTCTAGCCATAGATAAGTCAAATTTACTAGGAATAACACTGGGCAGGTCAGCATAGGTAGGAATAGTGGCTTTAGAAAAGTTCAAATAACTAGAAATGCTTATCCTACCTAGTTCACCTTTGCTTGGAATTCAAAAGCTAGACAGGCCGACGCTGCTTGGAATGTTAACCGACGACAAGTTGATAGAGCTAGAAATGCTAACAAAAGACAAGTCAAAATAGCTAGGAAGGCTAACCCAAAACAAGTTTATATAGCAAGACATGCTAACCACAAATAGGTTAAAGTATCTTGGAATGTCACCCCTAGATGAGTTGATATAGCTAGAAATGTTCAAACTGAACGCCGACGAAGCTCGTAAGGCTAACAAAAGTCAGGTTAGCTACAAATGCTAAACCTAGATGGATCAGCATTGCTACGCTTCTTAATCCTGGACAAGTTGGTAACATAAAATAGACCCATGTAGATAGGAATGCTAACCCTAGGTTGATCCACACGAGTAGGAATGCTACCCTAGAAATGGAAACATAACTAAGTTTGCGAACACTAGAAATATTGATATAATAATACAATTAATAAAATAAGAAGTAACCCGAGACAATATATTGTTGGTAGTACTGCTAAATCTTCTCAACGGGACATACTTGGAAACGTTTGCTATAGTTAGAACTTCTAAAACTATGCAAGCTGATATAGAGTGTAAAGCTAACCCCAGACACTCTAACATATCTGTGTATCCTAGTTCTGAAAATGCAGCCGTTGCTAGTAATGCTACACTTAGACAAGTTGGGATAGCAAGAAATGCTAACTCCTAGACAAGACAATGTAGCTTGTAATACTAAACTTAGGTCGTCATATCAAAAATGCTAAGTCTAGATAGGTCAACATAGGTACCCTACATAAGTTGACAACATTAGGTATCTAATATAGATAGGCAAGAAATTTAACAAATTTAAGTACCTAATATGAGTACCCAAGATAAATTTAAAAAGTTTCGTATCTAATATAGGTACCCGAGATAAGGTGATAAAGTTTGGTATCTAATATGGGTACCTTAGTTAAGTTGAAAAAGTTAGGTATCTAATGTTTGTACCCTCGGTAAGTATATCAAGTCAGGCATCTAATATAGATGTCTAAATAAGTTGAAAAAGCTAGGTATCTAATGTTGGTACCCTCGATAAGTAGATAAAGTCTGGCATCTAATATAGATACCTAAATAAGTTGAAAAAGCTAGGTATCTAATGTTGGTACCGTCGATAAGTAGATAAAGTCTGGCATCTAATATAGATACCTAAATAAGTTTAAAAGGCCAGGTATCTAATGTTGGTACCCTCGATAAGTAGATCAAGTCAGGCATCTAATATAGATATCTAAATAAGTTGAAAAAGATAGGTATCTAATGTTGGTACCCTCGATAAGTATATCAAGTCAGGCATCTAATATAGATATCTAAATAAGTAGAAAAGGCCAGGTATCTAATGTTGGTACCCTCGATAAGTCGATAAAGTCTGGCATCTTATATAGATACCTAAATAAGTTGAAAAGGACAAGTTTCTAATGTTGGTACCCTCGATAAGTAGATAAAGTCTGGCATCTAATATAGATACCTAAATAAGTTGAAAAGGCCAGGTATCTAATGTTGGTACCCTCGATAAGTAGATCAAGTCAGGGCATCTAATATAGATACCTAAATAAGTTGAAAAAGCTAGGTATCTAATATAGGTACCCGAGATAAGTAGATCAAGTCAGGCATCTAACATAGATACCTAAATAAGTTGAAAAGGCCAGGTATCTAATGTTGGTACCCTCGATAAGTAGATCAAGTCAGGGCATCTAATATAGACACCTAAATAAGTTGAAAAAGCTGGGTATCTAATGTTGATACCCTCGATAAGTAGATCAAGTCAGGGCATCTAATATAGATACCTAAATAAGTTGAAAAGGCCAGGTATCTAATGTTGGTACCGTCGATAAGTAGATCAAGTCAGGGCATCTAATATAGATACCTAAATAAGTTGAAAAGGCCAGGTATTTAATGTTGGTACCCTCGATAAGTAGATCAAGTCAGGGCATCTAATATAGATACCTAAATAAGTTGAAAAAGCTAGGTATCTAATGTTGGTACCGTCGATAAGTAGATCAAGTCAGGGCATCTAATATAGATACCTAAATAAGTTGAAAAGGCTGGGTATCTAATGTTGATACCCTCGATAAGTAGATCAAGTCAGGGCATCTAATATAGATACCTAAATAAGTTGAAAAAGCTAGGTATCTAATGTTGGTACCCTCGATAAGTAAAGTCTGGCATCTAATATAGATACCTAAATAAGTTGAAAAAGCTAGGTATCTAATGTTGGTACCCTCGATAAGTAAAGTCTGGCATCTAATATAGATACCTAAATAAGTTGAAAAAGTTATGTATCTAACATTACACAAGTTGATATAGCCAGAAATGCTAACATGATACTGGTCAACGTCGCTCAGAATGCTAACCGAAGAGAGGTCAACATGGCTTGTAATGCTGACCCAATAAATGTCAATATAACTAAAAATTTAAAAAATCAAAATTTAACATCGGAATGCGAACTATAGACATGTCAACATAGCTACGAATCATAATCCTAGACGAGTAGACATAGAAAATGCTAACTCTTGACAGAAAAAAGATGTCAAGAAATCCAAATCTTCGACTGGTCGACGGAACTCAGAATAATAACCCTTGACAATTCCATATAGCTAGAATTGCTTATTCTAAACAGGTCAATGTAGCTGGGAATGCAAACCAAAGAGAAGTTGATATAACTAGAAATATGGAACCATCACAGGTTAAAGTAGCTGTGAATGCTAACCCTAGACAAGACGACATAGGTAAGAATTCGAACAGTTGACAAGTAGAAATGACTAGTAATGCTAACCGTAAAGATGACAATGTAGCTAGGAATACTAACCCTTGACAGGACAATGTAGCAAGAATGCAAACCTTAGGTTGGTCAACGTAACCTGCAATACACACCTGAATAAGATCGACGGAGCAAGAAATGTTAAAGCAAGACGTTTCATATCGCTTGATATGCTAACCCTTGACAGGGCAATATAGCAAGAAATACTAACCCTAGTTTGGTCAACGTAACTTGCAATATATACCCTAATAAAATTGACGGAGCAAGAAATGTTAACGAAAGACGTTTCATATCGCTTGATATGCTAACCCTTCACAGGTCAATGTAGCTGGGAATGCTAACTTAAGACAAGTTGATATAGTTTGGAATGCCAAACTTGGACAAGTTGATATAGTTAAAAAGCAGAGAGGAGTCGGGCCTTCCGTTTGAAGTGGTCACTGCTAACCGAGAAAGAATTTTTTTGCGAAGAGGTTACCATTTTTAGCGATGGAGAGTTGTTATTTTTTTTGCGGGGGAAAGGGTTTATGTTGTTACGTTAATTCCTCGCTATACTGTTGTTAGAAAATAAAGGAGAGAAACGAAGATGCCATAAGGTTTTTATGAAGGTTTAATGACAGCCAGAATAAAGGGTACATTTATGCTGGAAGTCTCGTAGGAAGGACTGAAGGAAATAGTTATGGAGTTGAGAAGGAATTTTAGCAGCTAAATGCCTGATCGGAAAGTGCGTTGCTACAGTTAAGGCATTGTTGAATGTCTGAGCGGAATTTCGCATCGCCATAGGTGTAGAAAAAGTCGTGTTTGCTGTTTAAAGACAGGAATGATGTAGTCACCCATAAATGAATTATACCACCCTCTTCGCCCCGTCCTCGATCACAGCGCTGATTATACCTATTATGGTAACTCTTTGCCACAACCTTGTCCGCCTCCCTCCAATCTCTCTGCTACAGCGTGGGAAAAAACAGATCAAAAGTTCCTTCCAGGGAAGGTGACCATGCACAGCCCTGCCCCACGTTGTGATTCTTTAAAAGTAAGGCCGATGGCCCTGTCTGAAAGGAAGAGGGGTTACTGGCAGCTGAAGACTGGACTCCAAAGGGGTACATATATTGCAGAACAAAAAAAAATAATAATAACTCCGATTTCTGCAGTAGATAAGAAAAGGGTTTATAAAACTTCAAAGTTACAGATGGCGACAAAAAATCTGCGGGTGTGACATATAATGGTCTAAGGCGGCGGCCCGACGAGGGTTAGGTTTTCTTAACAGCAGTCTATCTCAGCGGCGGACTGGCGATATCTGAGTTGGTAGCGCGAAGCACAATTCCAATCTGTGGGTCCCTGCCTGGTCTTCGTCGGCTTTACTTCGTCTGGGACCGAACTGCTTCGCTCTCTCTCTGCCACCAACTTAAAAAGGTCTAAGTTTTCTTAACGACAGTGTATTCCAGCGGCGAACTGGCGATATCTGAGTTGGCAGCGCGAAGCACAATTCCAATCTGTTGGTCCCTGCCTGGTCTTCGTCGGCTACGTCTACTTCGTCTGGTACCAACTGCTTCGCTCTCCTGCCACCAACTGCTGAGTTCGGAAATCAGCCTGTTTATATAATAATTGCCAATATTCTGGGGTAGGTTCTGACTGAGGCAGGGGTGATCTCCCTAACGTCATTTTCAACTCATTAGACATCCTTCATGTCTTTGTTTTAATTTTCGTCATCAGAAAGGGTCCAACCCTCTTTTCACTACTTCCACAGAGTTGTTCCTCTCACTACCCTCATAGTGAGGACTACAGGAGGATAGCTTTCCTCCTACCAACATAGTTTCTATCATTTTACGGCTCATGACGTCAGAAAGGGTCCAACCCCTTTTTGCCCAAATATGCTGGACTGTCACCTTTGATGGAACTGGTTTCAATTCCACGTAGGCGAAAAGACTGGCCTATCCTCAGGCTAATTAATAATTCCCTTTCAACACTGATAAGTAATTCTGGATAATTTTCTCAACCCTTAGCTGAGGTATTTCCCCAAATGCCAGGTGGCCTTCTTTATCTTGACAAAGACTTCTTTGTTTGCTCTGAGTCCCACCTTTTAACTGGAGTGCAAGTCACACCGTATCTGAATCTTTGTGCTGTCAAATCCTTTAAAAATTAACTTTTTCCAGGCTCGAAAATTATCTTAGTATCGTTACTCTTTTCACCTTTTTAATCACAATATTTTTCTTTCTCGATTTCTGCCTGAGTTCTGTAAACAACTTAATCTTCCGTACCTGTCAACTTCTTTGTTTCAATTTTGGCTATTGTCAACAAAAGAAAAAAAAACTCGGTCACAGCATTTTCGATTCTTTTTCCCAGAATTTCAACTCCACACTTCTTGGCAATTATAATTGGCTATTCAATTTTTTTTTGGGGGGGTTAACCCCTCACGCACCGCCACAGACGAATATTGTCACAGTATGGTCCTGTTTGCTGTAGGAGAGAGGCATGAAAGTCTTCTGATAATGTTTCCCAGGAATTAGGTTGCTGTATGTCTGAGCTGAATTGCACATCGCTGTGGACATTGCAAAAGTTAGAGGCGACATAAAGGTGTTCCTGTGTGTGGCAGATTCCATGCATCTAATTCATTTTCAACTGGAAACCCTTGGTCTAACAGAGTAGACTCAAGAGGTCCATAAATTAGATGGCTTTCCTCATGGTGTTGCGCTTCTATTGCAATACAGGGAGCGAACAGAAAGTACGTCCGTCCTTCTCAAAAGGTTCTTAAGAAGAGGTAGTTTGGTGGGCTTTCACCATTTTTATGTTGTCCGGGAAAATGGTCCGGGCTGAATAGGATAAGTCATCCTCATTGGGTGAAAATATGCGACGACCATAACGGTCAAATTAATTTACGCGCCAAACAAAAATACGATGTTCTTTCTGCTACAATTTTTCCCTTGGTACCAGGAAGTCCATCTCTGCAGGCGCTCATGGATTTCGTTTCCTGCCAGGGACCCTCCCCCCGCCAAAAAAAAATGTTACATTGGAATTTATTTATTTTCTTTTTCATATTTCTTCCTTTTTTTAAATCCCCACAGAAGCAATATATTTTTCGAAACATGGACCAAGAAATGACTCCTTAAATACTAAAAATCCTGGTACAAAACAGAAGAATTAGTAAACAAAAATAAAAACACAAAATCATCAAATAAAAGTTTAGAGGAAGTAATATTTTTTTAAACATAGACCGAGAAATGACTCGTCTAATACTAAAACTCCAGTCAGTATACAAAAGAATAAGTTACTCTGCTGTGAACTGAATGTTGTAGAAGATAAAATAAGTCTAATTAGAAAACCAAAGGAGATTACGAAAATTATTATCAGAAAGTTGGTGCTGAAAGGATAAAAGGGAGAAGGACCAAACTAATTGTACAAATAGTTAGTTGCTAGGGTAGACTAATAGTAAATTCAGTAAGAATAGAAGTCCAAAATACATTATAAGGTCAAATAATGGAGGAAAAATTGACTTAACCGAACTAATTTAGAAAGAAAGAAATACAGAGTCTAGCCGCCAATGGCAAAAGTCTACAGAATTGCACTTTACCTCGTCATAACATCTGCGCCTTCAGTACATAGGAGACATATACAAAAAGCATCAGATTGGTAGCTTTATTTACTTAGACATTGGTGAACAAGGAATTAAACGTTAATTTTATTTAAAACACGAGTTGAGCTTTAAAAAAGTTTCGAGTCTGAAGTTGTATTTACCAAAACATAAATGAATAATGAATGAATCATTAGTTTTATTCAAAATACGACGTCTGCTCAAAATATATCGAGACTGAAGCTCTATTTACCAAAACATACATGAAGAATGAATGAATCGTTAGTTTTATTCAAAATACGACGTCTGTTCAAAATATATCGAGACTGAAGTTGTGTTTACCAAAACATAAATGAAGAACGTTAATTTTCTTAAAAATAGTCCCATCGGTATTTAACACATATAATCCAGGGAGTTTTCCATCCGTCAGAGATCTTTTTTAACTCCTCTTTTTATTTGGCGTGAAGCCGCGTAGCCAGATTTTTTTCAATCTCCTCCACGTTCGCAAATCTTAACATTTGTTGTATACGAGGAAGAAAGAGGCAACACTAATTTTCAAAAATATTTATCTCTCTTGTTTATTTAGAAAGGTACAGAATCGGTTGCGTGAGAGAGCCAGGTGCTGCGCAATGTACACCAGGTCAAGATACGATATATTCAGACAACCTTAGTTCATCGCTCTTCCACCATGAGGCTGGCACAGGGCTCAGGACCGACCCAAAATATTTGATCATCTTCTTCGTTCTGCCTCTACGAAGCTGGTACAGGGCCGACTTAAAACACTTAATCATCTTCGTTTCTTCTTTGTGCTTCTTTCACGGGAGGATGATACAGGACCGTCTCTCAACCCGAGGTCTTCTCCCCCCCCCCACCATTGGGCTAACCCCCAGAACGGCATGACATCTGCTGTCTCCTCTGCTCTGCATTCCGTCCACTCTGCTGACTGCTCGAAGTTGAAAACTTCCGTCGTTATATATTTTTTGGACGCCTACGCATTCTTCCTTGGCAATTCACGTGGCATTTTCCGCGGTCTTTTGTTTACCTTAAGACACGTGGGCACATTTTGTTTTGAAATCCACAAACTTATCCAACCTATCATTTGAAACACTGTGAAGGTAACGTACCTGGGCATTTGAAGCGCGCACGAACGTGTCTGGCTTGTAGAGCAGAAAACCGATATGGCTGCCTCGAGCATATTTGACGAGGGGAGATCTCGAACCAGCGAGAGGTAATTTGCACGTATGCAAATTCTTACGAGATCTCACGATAATACAAATACACACGGTAACGGCTGAATGGGGTTATTTGTTCTGAGTGGGGCACCTCTGGTGGTGTAACGGTTAGCAAGTTAAACTAGCAAACCTACACGTGTGAGTTCGAGTCTCATTGGGCGCCCCATTCATTCGGCCTTGTGCCACATCGAAGCAAAGAGCTTTGGAAATTACTATTTGTTCTGAGTGCATTTGCCCGACGAACGTGTTACATCTCAAGGAAGGAAGGAAGGAAGGCGAGAACCAGAAGGAGAGAGAGAAAGAAGGAAGGAAGGAGAACGAGGGAGAAAGCGAGAGAGAAGGAACAGCTACTGAGAGAGAGGGAGAAAAGCGCTCGACTCAATACGCCCTGAAACTAACAACAGTGTCCTCTCTTGAATTAATACAAGAATCAGTTTCCTGTTGCCTTTTACGCCCGCTCTTGACAACAAGCTATTTCGGCAATCATGGCCTTTGACCCAAAACTAATTCCCCTCTTTGACGGGACCGATGCCGGGCAATCGGTGGTTGAATGGGTGGAGAAGGCAGAGTTGGTGTGCCGGTTGAGCGGGGTAAAAAATATCGAGTGCGTGGTGCCGATGCGCCTCTCGGGGGGCGCATACGCAGTGTATCAGCAGCTGAGTGAGGAGAAGAGGGCTGACTTTGCCTGTATAAAAGATGTTCTTTACACAGCATTTGCCCTCAGTCCTGTGACGGCTTATAAGCAGTTCGCAGCGCGCCGTTTGCGTCCGGGAGAAACGGTGGACGTCTATTTGGCGGAGCTACGCAAGCTTGCGACTCAGTTCGGAGGTATGACGGAGCGAGGTCTGGTCTGCGCATTCATTGCTGGGTTGCCAGAGCATGCGGTGAATCTTCTCCAGGCCACTACCCGAGTAGACGATTTGCCGATATCCGAAATATTGGCCCGTGCCCGAGCAATATTGAAGGACAGTCTTACGGGCACAGAATCGGCAGCCGCAGCAGCTCAACTACCGGGACGTCAGGAGAAGGGAGTCACAGCTCTAAGGAGATGTTATGTGTGTCAAGAACCTAACCACATGGCTCGAGATTGTCCTAGGCGACGCGGAAGTCCCAGGTCCGCAAAGGTTCTCATTTGTTATCGGTGCAAGCGACAGGGCCACGTTGCACGAAATTGTCCGGGAAACGAGCGAGGGGACGAGTCTTCAGCGCTAGTCTCTCCCCCAGACCTCATATGAATGGCGCTCTGCCTGCAGTCAGTGTGCAGATGGACGGAGTAAGAAGAACTGCCCTGGTGGATACGGGCTGTACGCAAACCCTAGTACGCAAACCATGCTGTCAGACGTGGAAGAAAAAGCAAGTCCCCTTGATGGTTGTATGAGGGAACTCGTCAATGTGTTTTGGAGTGAGCGTGGTCCAAATTGGCATCGGCATTGGACCTTCAGTCGCCGTACGAGCCCTGGTTGTAGATGAGGCTCTGTTCGGATATTATCTGCTACTCGGGCTAAATGCAATCAGACAACTTGGGGGAATGACTATGTCTGCCACCGGCGAAGTGAAATTTCCTCAGCGTGAAAGACTGATGTGTGCTGCCATTACCCTCGACGAGCCTGACTTTCACGCTGAATACGACGAGGCCAAGCGTGTATGGACCGCATCTTGGAAATGGTCCGGTGACCAGCCACCTGTGTCTTTGAAAAACAGGCTTTCAGAATACCCTGTCCCTAAGCGACTCCAAGGTGAATATGAGCGGGATTTGCAGGCTTGGATTCAGAACGGTTGGCTGATTCTGTACCCGGAGAACGAACTTGGCCCTCCTAAAGGCCTGATACCATTAATGGCCATATTACAGGAAAGTAAGCAGAAGGTCCGGCCAGTTATGGACTATCGCGAGTTGAATGAGCACGTGAATGCGTATACGGCAAATGCGGACGTATGTGCGCAAACCATGCGGGAATGGCGACAGCAGGGGCCAAAAGCCGCCATAGTGGACCTACGCCGGGCATATCTGCAGATCCACGTTGACAAGTCACTGTGGCCAGATGGGACGACGAAACACAAGACCCCATGTTGCGTCGGATGCTTGACGAAATCGTGATGAGATCGTCACAAACTGATCCAGCACATGGGGACTGGTGCGCGGATGGTCAGGAAGTCACTGTGTGGGTGGATGCCAGCTCCCTGGCCACCGGAGTGGCTATTGAATATGACGGAGCTTTTATTGAAGACGCAAGTTGGCTACGACCGGTGCACGCAGATAAGCACATCAACCTGGCGGAGCTTGATGCAGTGTTGAGGGGCATTAATCTGGCGCTGCACTGGAAGGCGAGTGTGATTCATCTGCGGACGGACTCGGCCTGCGTGCATCGGTGGATTTTTGACACCCTGTCCGGGAAAGCAAGGGTGCGGACTAAGGCGGCGTCGGAGATGTTAATAAGACGGCGACTGAGTACGCTCCAAGAATTAGCGGAGAAGTATAGACTGACAATTGACGTGGCACTCGTCAAATCCCAGGTGAACCGAGCCGATCCACTCACTAGAGTGCCCCAACGATGGCTGGATGCACTTCGGAAAGAAGCAGAACCCATCGAGCCAGTCTGCGCCGCATCTATGGGTGAGCTGGATCCCGCTCGCATTCGGACCATTCACCGATCTTGTGGGCACCCTGGCGTAAAGCGCACACTCTACTTTGTGAAACTGGCAAGTCCTGAGGTCTCTAAGGCAGCTGTTCGGGAGGTAGTTAGAGAATGCGAAGAGTGTCAGTCCATAGATCCAGCCCCGGTGAGTTGGAAGGCAGGCAGACTGGACGTATGCGAGAACTGGAGGGTTGCAATGGACGTGACTCACCTTGGAGGTCGTCATTACCTAACCTTAATCGACTGCGGTCCCAGTCGGTTTGCTATTTGGAGGCCGTTATCATGCCAAGATGCTGCCAGTTGGAGACCGTATCTTGCGGGAGGGGGGCGCCTGTTGAGCTACTCACAGATAACGCCACGACCTTTAGCGGAGAGACGTTCTCTAGATTCGCCGAGCGCTGGGGCGTTCGGATGAGATTCCGATGCGCATACGTACCGGCTGGCAACGGGATTGTGGAGAGATCTCACCGCACAATAAAGCGCATTGCCCCAAGAACACGGTGCTCGGTGATGGAGACTGTATACTGGTACAATGTGACTCCCAAAGACGATGCGTCGGCGTCAACTGCACCAGCAAACATAATATTCTCATATACAGCCCGTAAAAGAGGTGATGATGTCACGTTACCACCGGAGGATGCCGGACCCAGCAGTTATGAGGTAGGGGATAGTGTGTGGGTGAAAATCCCTCATGGGCGATGTACAACCCAGTTCGGAAAGGGGACAATTACGGGTGTGTACAGCCCCCATTCGGTCCTTGTTGACGGGACACCTCGCCACGTAAAGGATGTTCGTCCAGTGCGAGGAGCAGACGCCACTTATTGCAGCAGCGCTTCCTCTGAAGACGAAGTGCCGATGCTGTATTTACCGCGGGAGGATCCCGCAGCATCTGAAAGCGACCACAGCGACCGTGGTCAACGTGAGCCCAGAGACACGTCCGAGGACGACGACGTTGCCGAGAGCGTTCCGCTCAGACGAAGTAGCAGACTCAAAAGACTTGCTCTGCGCTGTACGTTGTGTGATTCCCAAATCAGGGAGGAGTGTGAAGGTAACGTACCTGGGCATTCGAAGCTCGCATGAACGTGTCTGGCTTGTAGAGTGGAGGTATTTGTTACTCGCCCCACCTAACGAGCAAGTGTGGCACAAGGCCTTTTTTTAGGTGGGACCGGGAGCAGGGCCGTAGCCCACACGCGCCCGGAGTTCCCAAAAATGCCTACGGCATTCTCCTTATTAAAGGCGCCTCAGGCGCCGGGCGATTAACCCAACCCCACCTCGAAAGGAGGTAAAAGCCTAGGGGGAAGGCCCCCTGAGGCCGAAGAAAAATATTCCACACCCGGCAAGATCCGTGCCTCCGCCAGCACGGCCGACCGAAATGATGGCTTGGAGCGCGGAGGTATTTGTAGACTGCCCCACCTTACGGGCAAGTATGGCACAAGGTTTTTTTTTAGATGGGACCGGGCGCAGGGCCGTAGCCCACACGCGCCCGGAGTTCCAAAAATGCCCTCGGCCCCGTCGGCATTCCCCTTGTTAGGGGCGCCTCAGGCGCCGGGCAATTAACCCAACCCCTCTCGAAAGGGGGTAAAAGCCTGGGGGGAAGGCCCCCTGAGGCAGAAGGAAAATTATCGCAGTGACCAAGCCACACCCGGCCGGATCCGCGCCCCGATAGCACGGCCGACTGAAATGATGGGTTGGTGACCGGTAACCGATATGGCTGCCTCGAGCATATTTGACGAGGGGAGATCTCGAACCAGCGAGAGGTAATTTGCACGTATGCAAATTCTTACGAGATCTCACGATAATACAAATACACACGGTAACGGCTGAATGGGGTTATTTGTTCTGAGTGGGGCACCTCTGGTGGTGTAACGGTTAGCAAGTTAAACTAGCAAACCTACACGTGTGAGTTCGAGTCTCATTGGGCGCCCCATTCATTCGGCCTTGTGCCATATCGAAGCAAAGAGCTTTGTAAATTACTATTTGTTCTGAGTGCATTTGCCCGACGAACGTGTTACATCTCAAGGAAGGAAGGCAGGAAGGAAGGCGAGAACCAGAAGGAGAGAGAGAAAGAAGGAAGGAAGGAGAACGAGGGAGAAAGCGAGAGAGAAGGAACAGCTACTGAGAGAGAGGGAGAAAGTGCTCGACTCAATACGCCCTGAAACTAACAACAGTGTCCTCTCTTGAATTAATACAAGAATCAGTTTCCTGTTGCCTTTTACGCCCGCTTTTTACAGCAAACACATTGAGATGCATTTTCAGAAAAAGAAAAAAGAAAAAGACACACAGAGCTCGACCTGGTAAATAAGGAACAGGAATTATCAGTGATAGAAGATTTAGTCGATACACCTAGGCATTATAAACCTATTAATCTATGAGCAGGACGTAGTACTAAGTGGAGCAGTTCTGGTTTGAATATAGATTTTTACTTCGCCTGGAACAAATGACTTACCAAGCCCAGTTTGCTGGGGGCAGAAGATATGATAAATTTCTTCCCCAAGGGCATTAGTACCAAGTAAAACGCAGACAGGTTCGTCCAAAATTGGAAATCGAGTCTCTGTGTTCATTCTAATGACGGTAATCCTTATGCCACACCTGTCCTTATTTTACGCAGTGATTAGCTGTTCACAGGTCTCAAGTCAATTTATTCAAAGTTTTCGTATTGGTATTTATTCAATTCCAATTCGCATATATACGTATCTGATGATGATAATGATGTGTGTGCATATATACATATATGCATAAAATAAATTTGGCAACCGTAGTCGAGGGCGACCTGAAGGCTTCTCTTTCATTAGCTACTACACCGAGGTGTAGGGGAGGGCGCTACTCCTTTTTCTATATTGCTCCACTTTACCCTTGATCCCTACATTATAATGCGGAGTGTTAAGCAAGGAAACATCAAGGACCATTTTTTGAGTCTTTGGTATGACTCAACCTGGGATTGAACCACTGTCTACCCGGCCATTGGCGAAGACGCTACTCACTTGACTGGTAGCCAGAAACTATAACACAGATTTTGACTAACGGGTCTTGTCTTCAGGATAATTCTGAGGGTCGGTCCAAACGACATTTTATTATATATATATATATATATATGTCTAATTGCTTGCTGATAATTCTGGTGATCGGTTCATTCGTGACTTTCGGTGGGTTTCCTAGTAGATTTTCGAAATGCTGTTTCCACAGTTTTATTTTTTCTTGTTGGTTTGCAGCTTTCAATTTTGCTTTGGCTGTGCTCTTCCTTCTACTCACTTCGTTTATTGTTTGCCAGGCTATCCTATACTGCCTATCTTCCACCGAGTCTCTAATCTTATCTATCTGATTTTGTATGTATTCCGTCTGTTCTTTTAGATATATGCCTGCTAATTGATATTGTGCCTTATCTAGTTTTCGCGCATTTGTGTTTGTTGGATTCTTCCGATAGCTTTTGGAGGCAGTTTTCACGAGTGCACGTTTTTCTCTAACCGCTAACGTTTCCCATGGGACTCTATATTTAGTTCTAGATTTTGTTGAAATACACTTTGATGCCGCCTCGAAGTATGCTTCAACGAAATTCTCATATTCGTCATTTGGGGTACCTTTTTCTGTCTTCTCTTGTAGCGTCTCGAATCTCTTTCTTAATTCTAATACATATTTATCTCTAATATCTCCGTTGTTAAGAAGGGCCCAGTCATAGTGCTTAGTAGTCGCTGTTCGTGTGGCGTTTTTTCGTAGGCTTAGTCATAATTTGGCCGTGACTATTCGATGATCGTAGGACACACCCTCGAAAGAGGAGTATGCCTCGCAATTCATCGCGCTATTTTTCCATTTCTTGTTTATAAAGGCGTAGTCTATCTGTGTTTTACTATTGTTCGCGTATGTGTCGGTCCATAATTTTCCCTCCCTTTTTTGATAGTTTGTATTGAGGCATGTTAATCTATTTTCTATCATGAAATCAGTTAGATGTTGTCCATTCCTATTTGACGTGTTGTGAAGGCTGTATTTGCTGTTTCTGTTTTTCCCGATTTGGGCATTCATATCCCCGCCAATGACTAGCAGGTTGTGTTTCGGAATGCTACGCACTAGAGAGGATAGCTCTCTAATGGGGTTGCCATTAAACGTTGCGGCCATCATCCTAGGTTGTATTCTCTCAATGTTATCAATTGTTTTTAAAGCTCTTGATCTTATAAGCATTCCTATCCCTCCTACCGTGGCATTTACAGAGTTTTTCCATGCCGATACAGTGGCTAGCGTCCATCCATTGCCAGTTTCGTGATATTTGATATCTTCGGTGTGAGTGTATCGGTGTTCTTGTATGCAAATAATGTCTATCTTATGTTCTACGGCCGATGCAGTGAGCTCTGGTAGATGACCAATTCTATTTAGGGTTCTAACGTTAAATGTCGCTATTTGTATTGTTTGTTTGCATTTTAGTAGTTTTTGTTTGAGCTCTGTAGCTGATTTTTCGAACACTGAGGCCAGGGCTCCAACCTCAGCAGGACGTGTCCCTTTTTTACCCGTGCGAAGAGCGATGCGGTTTATGTATGGGGTTTGACTGTGGGTTATGGTTATCTTTCGATGACTGTTTTTATTCTCATCTATAGAAGCGACTCTTATAGATGAGCAGCAGTAGTTCCTAGATCGAACTGACAATCCTGAGCGTTAAGCTGCATGACTCACACGTCCTGGATAAGGTTAGGCATTGCGTTTAGCAGTCAAAGGGTTTATTCGCATACCTTTACGTCCATCATGCTGCTTCCCATGTGTACGTGTATAAAAAAGGCGGGGGAGGGGCTTTCTTTTACTATAAGTTTTAACTTAGTTAAAGTCCAGGACTAATGTATATTTAAAAGGATTTTGGGGTATATTTTCCCCTGTCTGCCGATACTGGCCCTTACATGTGTGTGTGTGTTTTTTTTTTTGTTTAAGGAGAGGTGGCATTTGGACTTTTACATGGGTTGGTTTGTTTTCTTATTAATTGCTATGGGGGTGGGCAAACTGTGAGACTTCTATGCTATTAGAAAAGATTCAAAACTTTTTTTGCCGTGTATACTTATACATTCGACCAGAGTCATATATTTAATTTGGATTTACTGCAAAAAATGTCTTTACATTTAAAATACATTATTCAAGCGTCCTTTTACAAAGAAAAGAAAATAACTGCGTGCTATTTCGAAAAATTTCGGCATTTTAAATTAGTACGACTTAAAGACATTGTACTGACCAGTATTGAACCTTTAAACTTCATGGCGGCACGGGCTAGTTTCTTATCTCTTCTGTACTGCTCTCATGTTTAGTTACTAATGAATTTAGAATATAATTTTGGGAGGTTCTATATCTTGGGGTATGGGACGCTATTCATTTCGTCGTTTTGGAGGAGGGGTTTTCTTTTTTTATTTTTTTTTAGGTCCGTTCACCAAAGAAGAACTCGACCCGGTTCTTAGAAAAATTAAAAATAGGAAGGCTGCTGGGCTTGGCGAGATCCCCCAGAAGTATGGAAGACCAGACAATTCGAGGACATACTGCTCCGACGATGCAACGCAGTCTATAATCAAAATACGATAGACAGATGGATGAAGGGATGTATTCTTCCTTTCCCTAAAAAGGGTGACCTCGGATTAGCCAAGAACTACCGAGGTATAACACTTACATCTATAGCAGCCAAAATCTACAATGCCCAACTATGAAACCGTATAGAACCCAAAATCGACTACATCCTTAGGAAAAACCAAAATGGCTTCCGAAGAAATAGATCCACGACATCACAAGTATTGACCATCCGTAGAATCCTTGAAGGCGTACGGGCAAAAAACCTAAAGGCGACATTACTATTTGTCGACTTCACCAAGGCCTTCGATTCCATCCACAGAGGGAAGATGGAACAAATCGTACTAGCATAAGAAAGAAACCGTTGCAGCAATAATAATTCTCTACAGAAACACCAAAGTGAAAGTACGTTCACCGGATGGAGACACAGAATACTTCGACATTTTAGCAGGAGTACTACAAGGTGACACGCTAGCCCCATACCTCTTTATCATCTGTCTAGACTACGTGCTTAGAACTTCGATCGACAAAATCAGAGGAAATGGCTTCGAGCTGACAAAGAAAAGAAGCAGAAGGTACCCCGCAAAAACAATTACCGACGCCGACTACGCCGATGACATAGCGTTACTGGCGAATACACCCAACCAAGCCGAAACACTACTGCAAAGTTTGGAACGAGCCGCCTCAGGCATTGGACTCCATGTCAATGCACACAATACTGAATATATGTGTTATAACCAAACAGGCGACATCTCCACACTAGACGGAACCTCTCTGAAACTAGTAGACAAATTCACCTACCTAGGAAGCAGCGCCTCATCAACCGAAAAAGACATCGACACACAGCTAACGAAAGCATGGACAGCTATCGATAGGATCTCGATCATACGGAAATCACACCTGACCGATAAAATGAAACGCAGTTTCTTCCAGGCAGCGGTCGTATCGATACTGCTTATATGGATGCACTACTTGGACGTTAACTAAACGGCTGAAGAAGAAGCTAGACGGCAATTACACAAGAATGTTGAGAGCAATATTGAACAAGTCCTGGCGGCAACACCCCACAAGGCACCAACTATACTGCCAACTGCCTCCCGTCACGAAAACTATACAAGTTAGACTAACCAGACACGCAGGACACTGCTGGAAAAGCAAGGACGAACTCATCAGTGATGTACTCCTATGGACCCCCGCATATGGCCAAGCAAAAGCAGGACGACCAGCTCGAACATACATACAACAGCTATGTGAGGATACGGGATGGAGCCCTGAAGACCTGCCAGAAGTGATGAATGATAGGGAGAAGTGGCGAGAGAGGGTCAGGGATATCTGTGCTAGCGGGATGACATCATGATGATGATGATATATATATAAGAGGTTTATATTGGCGTACCTGATGTTCAGTTCAGGGAAATTCAGATTTGTGAATTTTTACATTGATTGATATAATGTTACAAATAAAATATTATGGTATTGCTCTGCATTTTTTCTGCATGGAAGAAAGTAATTTAGTGAATTAAATCGCCTTTAGCATTAAATTTTAAAATATATATAAGCCTTAAAAATATACCAAGATGAGTGTCCTCGTGGTGTAATGGTTAAAGCGATAGACTGCGGAATCTTAGTAAGCGAGTTCGAATTCCAGTCGCGCTATTATATTCACTTTCGTACTAATACTCTTTGAGAACGGTATGAAACCACCCCTTATCCTCCTAGCTATGGGTTAAATAGTACTACTACTGTTCTTCTAGAAGAATGGCTTTGACATTGAATAACCTAGAAAGGTTGATATACCATTAAACAAAGAAACGAACCAAAACGAAAGACGTGGTTTGAAACTATAATAGAAATATTAACAGTAAAGAATAAAACAGTTTTCAATACAAAAAGTATCGTCGAACTAATATAACAATAATGTCATTAAAAAGAAAAGCGAATAAAATCACCTCACTTAGAACATTTTATTTTGATAATTTCTGGATCATCGAGGAAACTATGTTGATTACACATGCATGGAGCGTTAATATATATATATATATATATATATATATATATATAATTTGATAAAATAATTATTGAGATGTGTCGACGCTAGTTCCCGTGAAACTCATAAATTTTTACTCTGTTTTATCGTTTGGTTTCGTTTGGTTCGGTTTTATGACATATCAAATATTCTAGGTTACTTAATGCTAAATCCATTTTCATACATATAAACAGTTCTATTTCTATTTCAAACAATTCAGTTTAGCATAAGTGCAATTTTTTGTTTACACACAGCTAAATGTAAAAAAAAAAAAGTTCTATTTCAAACAATTCAGTTGAGCATAAGTACTGAGTTTAAGTGTAAAACAGTTCTATTTCAAGCTATTCAGTTTAGTCAACAAAGTTAAATGGATCCACGTATTACTATGTATCACTAACAATTCATTTAAACATCAGTCATCTATTTACACACAGCTAAATGTCAAAAAAATTGATTTCAAACAATTCAGTTTAGCATATGTACACCGTTTAAATGTCAAAAACTGTTCTATTTAAAATAATTCAATTTAGAATAAGTATGTAGTTTACATGTCAAAACAGTTCTATTTCAAGCAATCAAATTTAGCATAAATACATTGTTTAGTTCTATTTACCCATTGATAGGACCTTATCATGTGTAATCACTCTGGGCCAGAGTGGACCTGGGAGTGATGGCAATAAAGGAGTGCTCCGCATTCCCCAAAGTTTCAGCATTACTGGGACCTCACCATCAGATTGTTTAATGTCATATCGGGGACACTCGTGGGGGTCTTCTCATCTGCATAGGTGCAGTCGGTGTATTTTACTACCCCAGCCGACTGGGCAAGATGGTTTTGTTTGGTTTCTTTATTTAATGGCATCTCTACTTTCATGGGTTATTCAATGCCAAGAATCGTCGTAGAGGAATAGAAGTAGTACTATTTAAACCATTGCTAGAGGGATAAGGGGGTTCATACCTTTCCCAAGAGTATAAGTCCGAAACGAAATATAATAGCGTAACCAGAGTTCGAACCTGCTTACTTTGATGTCACAGTGCAGCACGTTAGCCACTTGGCCACGTGAACTCCTCCACCCGATTTTATTATAATTTATAGTTGAAATATTGTAATATTACTCAGCATTTTTGCGTGTAGGGCACGGTATCTTTTTGAATTAAAACACTTTTAAGGCTAAATTTGATTTATGCACACACACACACATTATATATATATATATATATATATATATATATATATATATATATGCACACGAGAAGTCCATAAGTTTCCTGTAGGGTGCACGTCCATCAGGGGTACGTCTGGCATTCGTGCCGGATGGGTGCTCGAAACTAAGAGCAGACTCGGGGCCGAATAGGCCCCCAGCTTCGGCTGGGCAACCTTCGGGTGGGCGAGCTGCACTTTTGTCCCCTTTGTACGGCACTAGACCAAGCGTCTAGTTTAAGCCGTAAACTGGCATACGTGCCCGGACCCACATTTGGGTTCGTGAAACTGCTTGCCTCATCAGGCCCACATTGCACTAAGTGAGCCGATGAGCAGCACAGACAAGCAGGGTTCGAGTCTCGGCTCCTTCCCGACCTTCCCCTCCCCTTTATCCCCACTTTAATCGGCCTTCGGGCTTTTGACCTTGTGTCAAGTCGTGTCTGGTGGGAGGCAGCGACAAATATTGGGTGCACGTCCATCAGATTTTTCACATTTTCGTCTGGTGATTTCGCACTCCAAATAGATTTTCAAGTTTTAGACTTCTACAGTTAATAATTATATTTTTTGTGTTTTATAACTGCTCTGCAACAATAGCAGCGAGCACTTTTTATGCAGAAGCTTTACTTATTTGCATTATATATATATATATATATATATATATATATATCCGAAAACATCAATGCGTTGTTTATTTTGAGAAGTGATTGCTGCGTGAACAATAACTTGTCTGCTATGTCTTTTAAACAATCGTGTCTAAAACGAAATATTAAGCATAAAGCTTGTCTGACCCAGACGTTAACGGATTTGACCATCTTTGCCTTAAGCCAAGTCTGACCATTCACAATCTAAGCAATGCTCAACATCGAAGAGGCACTAAATAATATAACAACACAGTTATAAGGTTAGCAGTCATTCTTTCTCGTTTATGAAATTGTTAATTCTTGAAACATTTCTCAAAACATAATACTTTCTTGGTAACAGCTTGTAATATCTGAATATTTAAACGCTTTTCAATCAAGAATTTCTTTACAACGAATCATCAACAACCATCAACGAGTGCTGACAGGACAGATTCCCTTGACGCTCTCTTCTTCTCTCTCTAACACACACACACACACACACAACATCATGGTGACAGGTTCCTTTGGAGTTCAACGGCGCGGACGTAAGTAAAGGCTAAACACGTGATTATCCTGTCCGATCAGATATCAGAAACCACTCATTTAATTTTGAATTCTAATTTTTTACTGATTAGTAAAAAAGTGTTTGTTTCATTGAGTCTGATCAGCTTTAAGTGTGGGCGTTTCTTATTTATTTGTGCTTCATTTATTGGGTGTAAAATATTATGTTTTATATCCTATATGTTGGTAAATCGTGGGTAGAATGTGTCACAAGGCTTGTTGCCGATTGATATCTTCTGTTGTGCTCTATCACTTCTTGGTATCTGTCGTATTCTTTCGTGTCTTTTTGGTGTCTTCTGTGATTTGCAGGCTAAAGTTTTTTTTAACTATTTCTTGTTGTAAAATGGTAAGTTACATGCAATATTCAGACTTTTGTTTTTTTATAGTCATAATATTAGAGGCGTTACCTGTATTTAGTAGAGGTTTGATGCTAAGGAAGATAAGAGGGGATTTAAAAAAAAATGATAATAAATAAATAAAATCAAAAGAAGCAGGTTCCCAGAAGTCCTCTGACAAAAAGCGAAATCCGTGAATACCTGGAGAGATGGGCTTCCTGGCACCAAGGAAAAATTATTTCTCCGTAAGCAGTGACCAATTCAACTGGAAGACCCGACTCCTCTCTACTGCTGGTAGGGAAGAGCGCATGTCTGCTGAGTCACAGTTTAGTGGTACACTGGCTTTCCCGCCAGTAGCAGGTTGTGCTGAACCTACGAACTCCACACACGAAACTTCAAACGCATAACTCACTGAAAGGGGCTTAAATATATTTCAACGCTTTGTCTTGATGACGCGACTATTTCTACTGGTATAGGAACCCCCCCCACGCCACAGAATAGTCGTGAATCACAGAATAAAGTTTCAGCATAAAACTATCCCTTTCTTTTCCCTTTCGTCCTCGATTTTCTTGCTACTTCCTACTGAAAAAGAAGACAACAAATCAATGTGGCAAGAAGAAAACTGAGTCAGATACGAAACTCAGAATCACCCCAATATAACTCAACCTAGTCCGACAACATGAACAACGAGTAACAAAATTTTCTTGCACCTTATAGATATATCGTGGCCGTTACGGTTACTCAACCTAAATTCCTCGGTTTAGAGAAAACGTGACCAGCGGACTCATGCTGTCCAAAGACACAACCTTGCACACCCACAGATGGCCATAGACTGCAACTCACAGTAACACACAGCCGAACAATGCATAAACTCTTTACACGGCAACATACAGCCAGTACATTCAGTTTTGGTAAACTGCTTCAGTCTCGTTACTTCTGAACATAACTTTTGTAAAGAGCAGTAATGTATTAACTTGAAAGTTCATAAATTATGAGTTAGACTATATTATTATGAAAAACTCACTTTTTCTTTGTCAATCATTTGTTTCTGTAGCGTTTCAAAAGTTCAGCTGTTATTGTGAATATCGAAACCTTTAGACTTTTAATTATTGGCATCCAGCGAATTATAAACTAATTATAATCTAATATTATTATATTTTCTATGATTAATAAACCTATTAATTAACATTTTTATCAAGTTAGACGACAATATAAAACAGTATAACAAGAATTTAGAGAATGTCTGTGTAATCATTGATTGAAACCTTTGCGAGTTATTTCCCTTGTTTCAGCTCTCTAATAGCAAAGAATGGAAAGGTCTACTCATGTAGACAACATGGCCGAGCAAATTGACCAATTTGCTAATTTTCGGCGAAGTTTTGACAGTTTTGTTGCTAACTACATTGCCAATTCTAAAAGTCAAGGAGTCATTTGCAAGGATACAGCCACACGCATCCTTAGAATTCTCAGGGGTCCCCCCAATATATCATTGCCGCAGCTGAAATACTATGTAAAGCAAAAGAATATACATTTACGAGATTTCCCAGAGCTTCAGTTACAAGGTGTACTGTGTCTCCCTAGTAATAACGACAACAATTGCTACAACAGAAAAACAACAAATCCTAAGGTAGGAAAATATATCTTATATATCGTAAAGTATTTTTTTAATGCATAATCTGTATTTGCTTTGAAAATTGTTTATATAGTCCGCATTTCTTGAAAACATTTGTGTACTATGCTTTTCTTTATTTACTTATTTGTATATAAATGATATATATCATTTATTCTTAATAATTTCAACCAAAATGTATTTAAAGCTAAGCTGCTGATGTATATGAAGAAAAAAATGTTAACTCTTCTATTATCGGATTAAAAAAATATATACTCAGGCTTAAAAAAAAACATTTACATCATAGCTGTTTAAATTTTCGATTCATTATGTCAGTTCTTTCTTTTTTTTTTTCTTGATACGACTAATATTTGTTTATTGTCTGTTAAAATACAATTTACAAATTTTACTGAGATTATCTACTCAAAATCAGTTTGTTTATGTTTCCAAGTTGAATGGATTGTTTTAATTTGAGATTGTTTTTGTTGTCATCTAAAATCTGCATCGCTACACAAAAGTAATTATAGTTACGCGTTAATGTATTTTTATCTTATTTTCTATTTTTGAACATTTTCATAGCATTAGAAGAGAGCGATTTCCCGGAATATGTCGGTAAAATAAGGGAGGCTACTTCCACTTTCACAGAAGATATTTATCCTAAGTGAATAGGTCTGCTGCTGGCAGATCCAGAGAACGACTATGCTTTCTCTCATTAAATTTTCTAAAATTAAGCGTGTTGCTTATTTTGACTCTGATGCACTAGTTACTGTATAGCTCACTAATCAATCACTACACCATGTGATGCATTAAAAAATATGTGTAGAAATGTTTCCTGCAAAAACGAATTTAAAATAAAAATAATATTTTGTACATATGTGTCAAAGTTTTCCACGAACTTGTCTAGTTTTCAAAATAGCGGACGCTGGGATCTTTTACACGTACAGAATTTAATTACTCACAAACTTGGAGTAGCCTCCCAATTTACTTATATGTTCTGAAAGGTTTCTTAAAAATTATATAAATCTTTTAGACTTATTAATAGATGGGTCATTTAGTTATTCAGCTCTATCGGTGATGCTTAAAATACACTTACTTTATCTCATGCAGAGAGGTAAGACCCCTCCACAAAAGGGGTGTTCTGGGTATAGCATTAAACTGCATCTGTTTGTTTGTTTAGGTTTTATGGTATATCAGCCTTTGGAGGTTATTTGATGCCAAATCCATATTTATGCAAATAAACAGTTCTTTTTCAAACAATTCAGTTTAGCATAAGTACCCAGTTTAATTGTCAAAAACATTTCTATTTCAAGCTATTTAATTTAGTCAAACAGTTCTAATTCAAACAGTTCAGTCTAGTATAAGCACAGTTTTTGTTTACACACAGTTAAATGTAAAAAAAAAATCTAATTAAAACTATTCTGTTTTGCACAATGTCAAAAACAGTTCTATTTCAAACAATTCAGTTAAGCATACAAAAACAGTTCTGTTTCAAGCAATTTAGTTTTTGAATAAGTTCTATTTCAGGCAATCCAGTTTACCATAAGTTTATAGCTTAGTTCTATTTGACCCATAGATAGGACCCTATCATATGCTACCACTCTGGACCAGATGTTAATGAAGAGGTACTCTGCATTCCCCAAAGCTTCAGCGTTACTGAGACCTCACCATCAGATTGTTTAGTTTATTTGGGGGGGGGTACCCCTCTGCAGAGGTGCAGTCAGTGTATTCTAGAGCCCCAGCCAACTGGGCAAAAACTGCGTCTGATGATAAAACTCCTGTTCTTGACAGTCTAGTTGGCTGGGGCTGGAGAATACACAGACTGCATCTCTGCTGAGAGGTAATCTCTCACCCAATGAGTATCCTGCTCATGACACTATTTGATGGCAAGGTTCCAGTTATGCTGGAGCTTTGGGGAATACAGAGTATCCCTTCATTGCCATCGCTCCCAGGTCTCCTATGCCCAGAGTGGTAGCAACCAATTGGGTCCTATCTCTGGGTCACATAGAACAATTCAATTTAGCATAAGTACACAGTTTAAATTGTTTGGACTCAAACTGTTTGATTATTTAACTGTGTATAAACAAATGACTGATGTTTAATTGAATTGTCAGTGATACATAGCAATTCTCCGAACCATTTAACTTTGTTGACTTATGCTTACAAATAAACCAGATTTGGTATTAAATAACCTACAATGGTTGATATGCTTAAAAACCAAACCAAACTAATCCAATTCTGGAGATCAGAGAAGTATCAAATATTCTTTCATTACCATTACTTAGAAGTCTATTATGATCCAGAGCAGTAATATGTTAGGGTTCCATCGATAGGTCAAATTGATCTATTTAGAAATTATTCATATTCATTTATACTGTTGTGATAGAATGGATTTACTTTCTGTCTGTGCTTCTTTTTATGAGTCAATTAGTGAACTAGTCTTCAACAAATATTTTTGGACATTTCGTTGTTCTTTCAGCAGTCTGGTTTCTCTTGTAACAATGTTAATAAATGTTCTAAAATATTGTGCATTCTTTCATCCTGTTTACATACTAAGCATCATCACAAGTACTATGTACAAAAAAACTGTGCTTATGTAACAGCTTTAAAGATATATATATATATATATATATATATATATATATATATATATATATTCATGCAATTCCATCACCTTATTTGCCCAGTTGACTGGGGCTGTAGAATATACTGACTGCAACTCTGCAGAAGGGTAAGACCCCCACCCACCCTAATGAGTGTCCTGATTTTGACACTAAACAATCTGATGGTGAGATGCTAGTCATGCTGGAGCTTTGGGGAATGCAGTGCACCCCTTCATCACCATGGCTCCTTGGTCCACTCTGGCTCAGAGTAGTAGCACTTGATAGGGCCCTATCTATGGGTCAAATAGGACAAAACTGTGTACTTATGCTAAACTGAATTACTTGAAATAGAACAGTTTTGACATTTAACTATGTGGACAAAAACTATACTTATATTTAACTGAATTGGTTTAATAAGAAATGTTTGATTAAACTGAATAGCTTGAAATAGAAATGTTTTTGATAACTAAACTGTGTACTCATGCTAAACTGAATTGTTTCAAATAGAACTGTTTATTTGTATAAAAATGGATTTTGCATTAAATAACCTACAAAAGTTGATATGCCATAAACCCAAAAAACCAACCTTATGGCATAAAATAACCCGAGGTAGGTTGACATGCTGTTAGTATCAATCTTAGTTTTTGTTTTCATGCTTGTGTTCCTGAGATTTTGTTATGTCTCTGTCTTTTCCGCTATTCAGGCCTTGTGCCAGTTTTCTGTCAACCATTTACATCTATGCTGATTAACAAATCTTCTGTTGCATGTTAATCTGTACCATTTTTTTCACTAAAATGACAAGGCCAATTGATGTCATTTTTGTTGGGAACACTTAGAAGATCTCAATTTATAACATAGGTCCATATTTGAGGTCACCAGAGGTCAAGCAGCCAAAATTATTAGAAACAAATAATTTTTATATCCAAACTCTCTATTCATTTTTCTTTTGAATAGTAAAATGATTTATTACAAAATTCATTTTTTAAAAACTTTTCTGTGGTTTTTCTTTTTTTTTCATTATATAATTTATTTTACATTTTGCATGGCCAGCTTCATTTTGGTTTTTCTAGGGTTTGATTCCTAAACAACCTTTTCATACTGGCACTAAATGCTGCTTTGAAACTACATTACAATTACTTTTTGATGTGTAAATAAACTTTTTTTTTATTCATTCTGTTGTGTTAGAAGAAATATATTTTCAATGTGTAGTCATATTAAATGTTTTTTTTTCTTTTCACCCCGATGATCCAGTAATTAAGGTCTGGGGAATGTAGATTAAACCGTTCATTGCGATGACTCCCAGGTCCCCACAGACCCAGAGTGGTAGTACCTGTTATGTTCCCATTTATAGGTCAAATAGAGCTTTTTAACCATTTAACTCAGTGCAAACAATTGATTGATGTTGAATTGTTATTGTTACATTGCAATACTTGAAACCATGTAACTGTTTGCCCAGTCGGCTGGGGCTGTAGAATACACCGACTGCTTCTCTGCAGAGGGGTAAGACCCCCCCCCCCCCAAAGAGTGTCCTGATATGACACTAAACAATCTGATGGTGAGGTTCCAGCAATGCTGGAGCTTTGGGGAATGCGGAGTACCCCTTCATTGCCATCGCTCCCAGGTCCACTCTGGCCCGGAGTGGTAGCACCTGATAGGGCCCTATCTATGGGTTAAATAGAACTAACAGCATACTTATGCTAAAAGGAATTAAGTAAACTGAATAGCTTGAAATATAAACGTTTTTGACAATTAAACCGTACTTACACTTAAACTGCGAGCTTATGCTTAACTGAATTATTTCAAATAGAACTGTTTTTCGACATTAAAACTGTATTTACACTTAACTGAATTATTTAACATAACTGCTTAAATAGTTTGAAATGGAAATGTTTTTGACCATTAAACTGTGTACTTATGCTAAACCAAACTGTTTTCAATAGAACAGATTATTTACATAAAAATGGATTTGGCGTTAAATAACCTACAAAGGTTGATATGCCATAAAACCAAACAAACCAAACCAAACCATGTAACTGTGTGCAATCAAATGAATGATGTTGAATAGAATTATTGGTCTTAAATAGCCATACTTGAAAACATTTAACTGTGTGCAATCAAATGAGCTCTGGTTTGTTTAAAATGTTACCTCCAAACTATCTGTTTATGAATCATATATATTTAATATATATATATATATATATATATATATATATATGAATTAGTCTTAAATATCCTACAAGGATTGATATGCCATAGAACCCAGGCAACCAATCAAGAGTGTTCAGGATAAGACACTAAACTAAATATAATGGTGTGGCTCCATTTCTGGAGGTTTGGGAAGTATGTAGTACCCCTTCATTACTATTACTCCCAGGTCCACTCTGACTCAGAGTGGTAGTACCTGTTAGGTTCTCAATTATGTGCTAAATAGATCTGTTTAAAAATTATTTGTATTGGATAGGACCATATTCAGAAAAAAAAGGCCTCTTAATAAATAACTGCAGAAAAATGTAAATATGAACCTGCAACCTTTACCTCTTAGCATAAAATAACCCTAAATGTTTAACATGCCTTTAAAATCAGTCAATCAACCAAGCCAACTAAAAAAATCATTATTCTATCCATAAAGTTTTATTGAATAAAATCAAAAATTTGTTTGGAAAATATGATGGATTATTGAGAAAAAAAATGCATTATTCCTTTAGAGAACTAAAAACAAAAGAAATTATTAAAATGAAAAATAATTAAGTTAAAAAAAAAAGAATTTTAAATTCAGAAATGTGTTTTCATCCCTGAAGTAGCTGTACTTGTTTGGAATTTGGGTAGCCATCTGGTTTTCAGTTGTGGAATTCTTAATACAAAAGGTACACCTTCTCAGTACAAAGGCTGGAATACGTTTTGACACTTGGCCATAACTTGATTTGTTTATATATGCTTTAGTCATCACTGATTGACCAATCTCCTGCTGCTACTAACGGGCAAGTCTACAAATACTTGCTAGCAATTTGTAGATAGCTAGTACTTATTGATGTCCCTCTCCCGAACAATCCAAATGAGTCAAATAAATCTGTTTAAAAATTATCCATATTTGATACGAATACTTTGTACCATGTAACTGTTTGTGCATTGTTTGTATTGTTACTTGAAGATAAAATGGGATTTCTTCCAAGCTGTAGCTGTTTATACTATGGAGGACTTGGGCACTAACAAAAACTCACGGAAAAAAATAGATAGCAGCTATAATATAAAAATGCTACATGCTGTCTTGAACAAATCCTGAAAGCAACACCCCATAAAACAGCAGCTTTACAGCCACATACCTCCCATCTCACAAACTATCCAAGTAAGATGAACTAACATGCTGAAGAAGCAAAAACAAACTCATTAGCAATATTCTCTTATGGACTCTGACACATGGATGTGCCAGTATTAAGCAACCAGTAAAGGCTTAAATACATTAGCTCTTTATGAACACAGAATGCCACCTAGAAGACCTACAATGTATGATAGAAATGAATGGCCAGAGAGTCGGGGAAATCCATACTGTTGGCATGACTGGATGATGATGATGATTCTTTCCTAAGGATTGTTAATTAAAACCTTGCAACACATAATTGTGTATCCATCTTGGAATTCTATGTGCCAACCAATAGACATGGACTACTAAAATGGTTTTTTTTTTAATTATAGTTATGATTAAAACCAAAACATTCAGAAATGAATCAAATTTCACCATTAAATAACGTATTTGAAGTTGACAGGCCATTAAACAAATAACTCAAGCTATTAAAAATGCATTACGGAATATATTGTTGCATCTTTTCTCTCTAGTGTGAATTACTAAAATAATATGGAAGTGTTCATGATGTAATAATTAGTGTCCAATAAAATGGATTTGATGACCTGTTTAAATCCTAGACAAGTCTGATAACATCTTACATGGGAAAGGTATGAATCCATCTACTTTCCTTCCAACTCTGGGTAAATAATAATGCAGACTGGGCACTTTAACCTTGGCATGATAACTCGTATAGAAGAAGGAAAACTCTAAATTCAAACCTGTTAAACTTGCTTTAAAAAAGTTGACCTTGTGTAACATCCTGCTCATGTGGAGGGGGTTTGTAAATTCATATAAATGACTTTCAGCTGTCCATCATTTTACAAATTTCAGAACATTTGTGACTCAGTTATTATGGGTAGAATTTTGAATTTTTAAAAGATTTTTTAGTTTGGTTGTCTATAATGCAAGAACTGAATATGGCTATTACAATATAAAATTTGTAACCATTTCTTCAAATGCCCTGTCAGCTAGGGTTGTAGAATACACCAATTGCACCTTTACAGAGGGGTAAGACACCCTCTATGAGTGTTTTGAGTATGATATTAAACTACATCTTATGACGAGCATCCAGTCTTGGAGCTTTAGGGAACGTGAAATACTCCTTCTTTGCATTACTCCCATGTCTGCTTTGACTAGGAGTGATAGTACCTGTTAGGGTTCCATCTGTGGGTCAAATGGAATTGTTCAACCATTTACTTAGGATTATTTTTGCTAGTTATTTGAAACCATACAGATGTGTGTAAATTATTGATATTACATAGCAATACTTGATTAATAAAATTATTAATGTTAAATACTTGAAACCATATGTATGCAAACAACTGAGCTCTAATAACTCATTTAAAAATAAGTTACCTACAAATTATTTCATATTATTTACAAATCGTATATATGTAGAAACAGGCTTTGGCATTACATAACCCATAAGGGTTAATATGCCAAAAAACACCAATCATCCATTTCTTTAGACCTGCAAAGCTGGAGATAATATACTATTAGAACTTAATTTTAAGAAAAATGTGTTAGTAAATCAGAATAGTTAACAGTGAAATTACCTCTTCAGTTTGCTTTTCTTGGATTGTATCAATTCAGATTTTAAGAGTGATGTCTCATCAATATTATATTACTTCACTTTTTAAATTGTGAGTTGACCTTATTTGAGGGTGACCTGAAGGCTACCTTTTCGATAGCTCCTACATCAAGGTGTAGGAGAGGGCACTACTCCATTCCCTGGATTGATCCAGTTTACTCTTGATCCTTACCTTATAATGCTGAGTGTTAAGTGAGGTGAAATCAAGTACCATTTTTTGAGTTTTTAGTATGACTCAACCTGGGATTGAACCCCGGTCTCCCGGACCATTTGTGAACACTCTACCTATTATACCAATGGCCCGGTGTGTAGAGTGTTCACCAATGGTCTGGGAGACCTGGGTTCAATCACAGGTCGTGTCATACCAAAGACTTTAAAAATCGTACTTGATACCTCCTTGCTTAACACTCAGCGATATAAGGTATGTATCAAGGGTAAAGTGGAGCAATCCTGGGAAAGGAGTAGCGCCCTCTCTGACACCTTGGTGTAGTAACTATTGAAAAGGGAGCCTTCTGGTTGCCTTCGACTACGGTCGCTAACTTTACTTACTTTACTTTTAATTTGTGATCATCTGCGTTTAAGTAGATTCATTTTCTCTGTAATGTTTTTATGAAAAATTGTGTTATTTATTTAGTGCTACTTTTTTATGTAATTTTTTTTTTTTTTTTTTTTTTTTTTTTTTGTTTTTTAACAGTCAAGCAATGATGGTATTTTTGGAAAATATAGGCGCATAGCTGTAAGGGAAGAATTTTTTGATATTATAAATGAAATCCACACGCAAAAAGGCTCTGGCGAACATTTAGGACCAAGAAAAACTTTCAGAGAGGTAAGATACAAATTAACTATATTCTATGATGATATCTTTTTTTATGCTAACCTAACTGTGCAATAATGTCTATAATTTTGAGATGAGTCTCTGATTCTACCTATTGTTTTTGTTTTTCATATGAAGTTTCAACCAGGTAAAGTATTATTAGCAAATAGCTATTGGGTTATGAGTTTATCATATTTACCCAACCCCTCCGCTCGGGCAGGATATGACACAAGGTCAATTCTTAAGTGGAGTTTAACAGGTTTGAGTTCAGAGTTTTTCTTCTCCTAGACTAGTTGCTTTACCAAGGCTGAAGAACCCAGTCTGCCCTACTATTTACTCATAGCTGAAGGGAGAATAATTGGATTCATACCTTTCCCAAGGGTATAAGTGCTATGTGAAATGCAATCAGTCTTGTCCAGGATTTGAATTCGTGTCGCTGTATCCATTTCCTATGACAATAACCATTACACCACAGGCACCTCCACCATTAGGTTATGAGTTTATAGAGTTCATTCTTTCTTCCATTGTGCTGGTATCATATGTTTGATCTAGCACTTTGTGACTGGTCTTGTGAGGTCTTAATTTAAAGTACCACTCACATGTGGCAGGAATAGAGGTGGGATGTTCTGGGAAACCAAGTGTGTGTGTATATATATATATATAAAAATTGATTTCATGGTGTTCTTTCAGTTTTTTTTTTATTTGGCAGCTCGGGTGTGAATGTAGAATGAGTCTCTGTCCCTCTAATAACAAAGAAACTAACATGTGGTGTTTGTCTTCCTGTTTCCATGGCCTCAATGACTGTATGGATAAAATAAAACAATGAATGATCCGAACATTTGAAGTCAAGTTTTGTTTTGATTTCTTTACTCCTCACTTAACAAATTGCCCTCATTGATATAGCTGTCCACCACAGACCACACCTCAGATTTAAATTGGGAGCTGCTGACTACACCACTGGATATTCATTTAGTTGACAACACAGCATATATTCTTTTGTTGCTGTGACTATGCTACATATTCTCATCTGTTGCCATAACTACACAAGACATTCTACAACTTTCTTCAGATGTAATATGCACCTCTATAAGAAAACTTGCATTGGTTTCATTTTTCGGTAGGGTGAACTTAAACCCAAATTCAGAAATCTATTTTTGTTGCTTGTTTTTAAGTGGAAGCCACAAAAATTAATTCCTCTGCTAATCTGACGATTCACACATCAAGATGCTACGAGAAATGTATAAGTTAGACTTCTGCATTGTTCAATTGATATAATATTATAAGTAAGAGCTAAAGTGTTATGCTCCCAGGATGCAAATTGATGAATAATAAAATGAAAAAAATGTGGAAACAGGTTATGGTCACTGGCTGTTTGAGTTAGATTCACAGATCTTTCTTGGATAATGGAGGAACCCACTCATCTTTGGTAGTTCTGGCTTCTCTCACTCTTGTTTGCAGCCACTGTATTCTTATGCTGAACTGAATTGTTTGAAATAGAACTGTTTTGACTTATAACTGTGTATAAACAAAAAACTTTACTTATACTAAACTGAATTGTTTGAAATGGTACTGTTTTTGACATTTAAACTATGTACTTTTGCTAAACTGAATTGTTTGAAATAGAACTGTTTATATGTATAAAAACGGATTTGGGATTAAATAACCTACAATAGTTGTCATGCCATAAAACCAAACCTACGCCAACTTGTTCACAGGTACTAAAGAGACCCACAAACCCCAGTTTCAAGTCCTTGATGAGGCTGTTTGCATTTCACTTAGTATTAATGCAACTGAGAAAGACATGAATCCATTTGTTCTCTCTCCCCAGTTATGAATAAGTTGTAGGGCAAATTGGGTTCTTTAGCCTGCTTATAGCTACCTGTCTAGAAGAAGGAAATCTTTGAATTTTAACCTACTGTACACTGTTTTAAAAAAATTGACTTTATGCTGGAGGTTTTCGTTTAATAAGAACACTGGCTATCATTTCCACTTTATGAAGATATGGTATTTGAAATGGATTACTGTTTAAAAGAAACTTGGAAAACAATTCTGTAGCAACAACAAAAAGGGGACCTGAATAAAAGTCTGCTTTCTTCTTTAAGTACATATTACACCTGAAGAAGACAGAAGAATGTACTGGTTGAAAGATTGTGTGAAGAACAATAAATTTAAGAGTTCCATTGTCAAAATAATTCTTTGAATATTTTTGTAATGTCTAAGTTACGATAAATTCTCATATTGCCATTAACATTCTTTCTCGCTTCCTTTTCTAGTATTGAACGTCTATTTATTCATGACATAGTTATGTTCCTTGACACATCACTTACATATTATGTTTGGGTATTTGGTCTTTTATGAAATCGGCTTCTCTTTTTCACACTGAAATTTCAGTCTGACTTTTATTCATTTTTGTCCTCTCAGAGACTTGAACGATGATTTTATTATTTTTGGCAAAGTTTTTGCTCCATAGAGCTCCTTTTTTTTTCTTTTTTTTTTTTAATCCCTAAAATATTTGGAGAGGGGTTGAACATTCTCAGATGTCTGAAGTTAATGACTTGCCGTTGGTTTTATTAAATTTTATTTATTATTTTTATAAAAACTTGGTGAGACTTAGAATATACTACAATGTCCTTGGCAGATGTGGCCCAGTCAGCTGGGGCTGTATAATAAGTACACCGACTGCATCTCTGCAGAGGGGTAAGACTCCCCTAATAAGTGTCCTAGATATGACATTAAACAATCTGATGGTGAAGCTCCAGTAATTGTGGGGCTTTTTGGAGAGTGCTGAGTATCTCTTCTTAGCCATCGTTCCCTGGTATACTCTAATAGGGTCCTATCTATGGTTCAAATAGAATTTTTTGACATTTAAACTATGTACTTATGCTAAATTGAATTGTTTGAAATAGAACTGTTTTTACATTAACTGTGTGTAAACAGAAAAGTGTACTAATGCTAAATTGAATTGCTTGAAATAGAACTGTTTGGTCATATAACTGTATATAAGCAAATGACTGATGTTTAATTGAATTGTTAGTGATACATGACAATACTTGGAAGCATTTCACTTTGTTGACATTCTAAACTGAATTATTTGATGGTTGGTTGGTTTCTTTGTTTAATGGCATATCAACCTTTGCAGGTTATTTAATGCCAAAGCTATTCTCCTAGAAGAACAGTATTGGTACTATTTAACCCATAGCTGGGAGGATAAGGGGGCTTATACCTTTCCCAAGGGTATTTGCCTGAAAGTAAACATAATAGCGCGACCGGAGGACACCCCCCTGAATTATTTGAAATAGAACTGTTTGAAACCAAATGACATGTGTTAAATTGAATTGTTAGTGATACATAGCAATACTTCAAAACATTAATCTGTGTGCAAACAAATGATTAATACTAAGTAGAATTATTCATACTAGATAGAAATAAGTGAAACAATTTAACAGTGTGGGGAAAAAAATGTTTTCAGGCTTGTTTAAAAATGTTATCTACAAAATGTGTTTAGAAATCATATATTTAATATATATGTATAAAAAGGATTTGGCTTTAAATGACCTACCATGGTTGATATGCCATAAAACCAAACTAAACCAAACCCTTGCAGATAAGTAAAACCTCACTAAAAGCTGGTGTCTTTGTTGTATACTCATAATACAAATATATGCAGAAGATAATCAAACATAATGACGAACTTTAATGAATGAGCGAACACACTTCTTTATAAAAATATATCTCTCACACTTTAATCTCGATAGGGTGATGTTTCTGTTGTGTGTGAGAGATGAGCTGGAGACAGACTGCTATATTGACCCCAAGTTCTTCTTTGACCATTGCAGCACTTCTTTCTCATCTTGTTTGGGTTGCTCAGCTGTGGGTCACTGAGGGCCACAAGCCCTCAGTCTGCAAGCTGATTCTCACACTGGCGTCCTATCTCCAACTGACTCAAACCGTCTGTGCCCTGGTTATATTATTGTTTAACGTCCACCTGCTTCTGCTGTTCTTCCGCTTATTTACCCAGGTACATCTCTTGTTTGACGGCTCAGTCAAGGGTCAATCTATAACATCTTAACTATGACACTAAACTGCATCTGATGGTAAGGTTTTTTCTAACTATCCGTCCTTATTGGCCAAAGCACTTTGTTGATCCACCAGGCACCACCCAGTGTCTGAACAGGGACGATGACTGTAAGATTGGTTAAGACTGGTTAATCAACATGGATGTATCTGTATTAGAGTCCATAGGAGAACATTTGCTTATTAGTTTGTCTTTACTTCTCCAGCAGTGTACTGCATGCCTTATTTACCATTCTTGGCTGGTTTGTGAGATTTTTGTTGAACGCTGCTTCCAGGATTTGTTCTAAACAGCACACAGCATCTTTTTGTTACTCCCATAATCTCATTAATGTACAATATATACAACGTCATAACTCCTTAGTATAAAATAACCCTAAATGGGTTGACAACATGCTTTTAAAATCAATCAATCTTGAAAGATATTTTATATGGTATCCTTTCTTTTTTTTTATTTTAATTTGTTTACAATTTTATTGTATTTTTTTTTCATTTACAGTTAGAGTAAGTTATTGACAGAAGGAGATATATGACTTAACTGGAGGATTTGTATTATTAAGTGCTTGTAGAATGTCTCACATACCCATACAGTGTCACTCAAAAATGAGTATACACCAAACAATTTTTTGATAGAAAATTAATTTTCTTTTAAACCAAAGATACCAGGATTTTATTTTTTCTGGTTGAATATTATACAATCAAAACTGATATTGTCAGTTATTATTTATTACTAAACTTTTTATTGAAAAATTAGGTTGTCTTGTACTTATTTATGGGTGATATTGTAATACTTAATGATATCCAATTTGATTATTTAATGTTCCACTAGAAATAATAAAATCCTTGTATAATTCATTGAAAAAAATTGTAGGCGTGTACTTATTTATGGGCAATACAGTTTAAGATATTGTCATTTTTTTAGTTTGCCAACTTTAAATATTTATCCTTGAATTTAATGTTTGATTCTAAAAAGAATTCAAAGTACCAAGCTTATTTTTATTGAGTAGACCCTATACTTTCGTTATTGCCTTTAAACTTTGCTAAGTTTGAAGATTTTTACTGTCAGAAACACTTGGTTAGAACTGTAATTGCATTTTTACTTAAAGGATTTAACATTTTTATTTTAGTATTATAATTTTAATTTTTTCTGTTATAACTTATAAGAATTAATGTATTTTAGAGTTGATATTAGAATAATCAATTTAGGAAAGTGCTTTTGTACTACCTATATTTACTTGCTTTGAATGGTATTTCTTCTTGTACCTGTCTAGATTTGATAAAGGATGATGGCATACAATTATCTCCCTTTTATTCATTTTGTCCAAGCATTTTTTTTTCCTAACAGCCAATGTCACTCCAAATTGAATCATTTTTATATACTTTTTCCTTTTTTACTTAATATCTGGATTTCTTCTTTTTTTATTTTTTTACTTTTTATCTGTCTGATCGTTTTCATTTCATCTTGTCTTGGACTCGTTTTTTTCCCCTCCTATTCATTCTGCCTTTTCTACAATTTGAGCTTTGTTTTTTACTTTTATCATTTTCTTTTCTTTCCTTTTTTCTTTCTATATTTTTTGTTTAGTTTTCTCCTTTTTATTAATTTTTTTGTCAAATCTTGTCCTAGCAGAAAAAAAATCTAAACTATTTTAATTTTATTTTATTTATTTATTTTTCTATTTTATTTATTAATTATTTTTTTTTTTTTTTTTTTTTTATTCAGAGATTTCATTTATGTAAGAATTTCTTTTTCCTTCTTTTCTTTCTTGGATTGTATTGTTTTTTATGTTTTTAAATTCTTTTCCTCTCCCCTCCCCCTATTCTGCTGATTACATCCACCTCCATTGTCCTCACCTTTATTTTATTTACATTCATCTTCGTCTCCAGATAGCTGCTCCCTGCTGGATACTAGATAGGCTGTGTCCCTATTGGTCATTTCATAATTAGACACTGTCTTGCCTCTATGCTCGCCTCTGTATGTTGTTGAATAAATTTTCGCTCTCTCCCTCTGCATTCTGCTGAGAGCATTGAGCTGATGCTCTCTGCCAGATGCTCCTTGCAGGGAAAGTAGCTGCTGCTGCTACTTCCATCATCCCCCTCTCCTCCAACTGGCCACTTGAGTGCTACCAACCGATGGCTTAGAAATAGTCGGCCATCATGGCAACAACCTGCAATATAAGAAAGGAGTTTTTGTCTACATTGTTCAACTGCTGCAAGTTTTTGTGGGCTCAAGTGGCAAGAGAGTGAGTCATAGTTATTGCCTGGCATTCTTCTCTCTAGTATTGAACGCAGGAGTAATAGTATTCACTTGTGTGTGTGAATGTATGTGCATAATGGACAGTCATTATATATATTTAGATGCTTCTATAATTGCTTGCCTTTTTCTTCATTTCTTTTAGTCAGTATAGAAGCAAAAATATTCTCTGCTGTGCATTTATTATAGACCCTAATTATGCTTATGTTTTACCTTTTTAATATCACCTTTCATTCTGTTGACCATGCCAGTAGTATTGGGCATTTTTGTTCTCTCTCTGCCTGCTTTTAGGTTTGTTTTTTTTTAATTTTATTTTTTTGCCCTTTTTGACCATGTTTATTATATTTCTTTATAATATAGTTCCAATTACAAGGCATTGTAAATTTATTTTTTGTATGAGGAATCCTTTTCTAGATGGATTTTTGTTTGACAGCCAAATCTAACTACATTCATAGAACTTCTTCTGAAGATTGAATTCACTAACAATGGCTTGCAAGACTATGAGTATTTAATGGCATGTGTTCTTTTTTTTTTCCTTGCATATATACATTTCCCCAAGCCCTATGCAATAGGCAGGATTTGACACAATGTCTTCTTTTAAGTGTTGTAAAGCTGATTTGAAATCCAAATTTTCCTTCCTCAAGACAGGTTGCTTAACCAAAGCTAAAGTACCCAATCTGCCCTTCTATTTACCTATAGCTAGAGGGAGAACAGATGGATTCATTCTTTTCCCTGTTACATGAAGTGAAAATCATCAGCCTCATCCAGGATTTGAACTTGGGTCAATTTTTAAGTGTATGACAATCTTTTCTGAATCTATTTACTTATATGTATTTACACAACCCATCCACTATGAGCAGGAAACTGTACATGGTAAATTTCTAAACAGAGTTCCATTGGTTTGGATTAAGTTTTCCTTCTCCTAGACTGATTGCCATATTAAAGAGCACAGTCTATCTTACAGTTTTTCCATAGCCGGAAGGATAATAGTTGGATACATACTTTTCACAAGGATATAAGCATGATGTGAAATGAAAACAGCCTTATCCAGCGTTTCATTGTTTGATTTTACTTGATTCATGTATAGAAATAAGGATCCTGATTCTTTTATCGCATTTTTCTCTACATTTGGGGAGGTGAAATTTTTCTACTAATCCTATAAGATTTTGTTTATCTATTACAGTTATTGTATTTGCTAGAGTACAGTTTTAATCATGAATATAACGCAAACTGCATTTGTGACAGCAAAAAATCAGTAACATATTTTATCCCTTTACATAATGAGCCCAGTTGGCTGGGGTAAGACCCACCACCACCACCACCATGCCCTAGATATGACACTAAACTATCTGTTGGTGAGACTCCAGTAAATGCTGAAGCTTTGGGGAATACGAATTCCCCCTTCATTGCTATTGCTCCCAGATCCACTCTGGCCCAGAGTGGCAGCACCTGCTAGGGTCCTATCTATGGGTCAAGTAGAACTGTTCAACATTTAAACTGTGAAAACAAATGACTTCTTGAATTGCTTGAAGTAGAACTGTTTGATCATTTAACTGTTTAAACAAATGACTGTTTACTTGATTTGTTAGTTATACATAGCCATATTTACCAACCCCTCCGCTCGGGCAGGATGTGACACAAGGTCAAATATTTTTAAGCGGAGTTTAACAGGTTTGAATTCAGATTTTTCCTTCTCCTAAACTAGTTGCCTCACCAAGGCTGAAGAACCAGTCTGCCCTACTATTTATCCATAGTTGAAGGGAGAAAAATTGGATTCATACCTGTCCCAAGGGTATTAGTGCTATGTGAAATGCAATCAGTCTCGTCGAGGATTTGAACTCATGTCACTGTGTCCATTTCCTACGATGATAACCATTACACCATGGGCACCTCCATCAGTTATACATGGCAATACTTGGAACCATTTCCCTTTGACTTATGCTAAATTGAATTGTTAGAAATTGAAGTGTATCATCATTTGACTGTATGTATCTACAAAATTTGTTTATAATTCATATATTTAATATGTAAAAATAGGATTTGGCATTAGATAACCAACAATGGTTGATATACCATAAAACCAAACCAAACCTAATCTTATATAATGCAACCTCCAAATACAGCTTAAGTTGTTTTTAGTCACAAAGAAAGAGGAAAGAAATCAAAGGAATGATATCTGACTTCTCAGGCCTGATAACTCTTCTTGAAGCTGTAGTTGTTTACTAAAGATTATTTTTAATTACTAGAAATCATATAACTGTGTGCAAACAAAGGACTTGATAAACAGAAATAATTACTTGAAACAATATTATTATTAGAATTAGATAGGAATACTTGAAACCATACCACTGTGTTCAAATTATTTTATTAGAAAGGAATACTTGATGTGCCAAAATAAAAAAATTAAAAAAAAACTCTTGTATAAACATAAAATAAAAATATAAATATACAGTGAACTCAATTCTTTAAACTCTGGGCATGACACATAGCGTAACGATTATATGCGTTGGTTCTCTAAGCTTCTAAAAAGACAATCATCTGGAGGTTGCAGGTTCAGTCTTGACTGCAGGCGAGTAATAATTCAGGAATACTTAGCACTTATACCCGGTTATGGTTAATGGAATCAAAACAAATAACCCCCATGGATTAAATAAAGGATGTGGTTTGTAGTTCAATGTAGACTCCTAAGTTTGACAAACACCTGAGGAAGGCTGGAGGACATATTGGCTAAAAAGTTGTGAATATAACAATAAAGATGAAAACAATAATCTAAAAACCCTGAATATTAAAAATCTAGACGTGAAATAGCTCGAGATGGGTTGACATGCTATTAAAATCAATCAGTTAATTAAATTTCGGTATATTTGTTAGTATGTTGGCAAAATAATATAATAATGGTACTATACAGAAATAATGATTTTTTTTTTTTTTTTTTTTTTTTACACTTTTGTATAATACTTCTCCTCATACCTGGGCTTCTTAAACTTTTTACATGATGCACTGCTTATCATCATCATCATCATCATCAAGGCATGCCAACAGCTTAGATTATCTATCTTATTGGTCATCACTTTTGGTATGTCCTCTAAGCAGTATGTAATGTCAGCACAAACCTAATGAATGTAAGTCTTTGCTGGTCAGCCAATACTGGTGTGTCCATGTGTAAGAGTCCATTGGAGAACATCACTTATAAGTTCTTCCTTACTTCACCAGCTCTCATTTCACAAACCATTCAATTTAGACAAGCTTGGCACTGTTGGAGAATCAAGGATGAAGTCATTCGCAACATTTTCCTATGTTGGCTGACCCTCCCCTTGTGAGTGTCCTGGCTATGATACTAAACCACCTGATGGTAAGGCTCATGTCCTGAAGCTTTTATGAACATTGGGTAGCCTTTCATTTCCATTACTCCAAGATCCACTCTGATCTAGAGTACCTGTTAGGGTCTCATTAATGTGTCAAATAGAACTGTTCAATCATTTACTGTATTTGATACCATTTAACTCTATGCAAACAAATGTGTTCTGGCTCATTTAAAAATAAAGCTATCTACGAATTATTCAATTACAAATCATATATAAAAATTGACAAGTAATCCAAATAGAAAGGGGAGATTTATTGAGAAACAAAGTCGACACGAAAGCGTTTCGGTTCTGCTGAACCATCATCAGAACTATGAGGGGTTATATTAGTGATGTTAATTATAGATGGATGTATAAAAAGTGTAAAAAATATATGAAAATTTGGAAAAGTTGTATAACAAGAAAAGTTGGCTGTTTATGATGATGGTTCAGCAGAACTGAAACACTATAGTGTCGACTTTGTTTCTCAATAAATCTCCCCTTTCTATTTGGATTACTTGTTGTCAATTTTTCTTCACAAACTGTCGGATTACTATCCATTATTTTCTTCCATATATATATATATATATATATATATATATATATATATATATTGAGAGAGAGAGAAAGAGAGTTTGCCATCAAATAACTCATCATGGTTGATATGATGTAAAACACAACCAAACCAGTCTTCATCAAGTGCTCAATTATTGTAAACTTATGGCAGACCAATAAACTTTTTGATTATTAATATAATTCTGATTTAAGGTGATCACGACTTTATGGTTAGCATTATTGGAAATAGACTCGGCTCCGTAGAATATACTACTCATAAGTAAGTAAAGTTGACAACCGTAATCAAGGGTGACCCGAAGGCTCCCTTTTCAATAGCTTTTACACTGAGGTGTAATGGAGGGCACTACTCCTTTCCCTGGATTGCCCCACTTTACCCTTGATATGTACCTTATATTGCTGAGTGTTAAGCAAGGAGGTATCAAGTACCATTTTTAAAGTCTTTGGTATGACGCAACCTCGGATTGAACCCAGGTCTCCTAGACCACTAGCGAACACTCTTACATGTATTTAAAAATAAAGACCTACCTGCTATCTTTTAAAAGGGATTTCATTTAGTTCTGCCTTGGTTATTTGGAAAATATCCTTAATGAAAATTTTCTTTAAATTTTTCAAAGCACTATAAAAACATGATTATCACAAATTATTAAAAATAACCATTAAAATAGGATGAAAGAACCCTCTATCTCTGGGTTATAGTCTATATTACATGTTGAATGTTGTACATATTTCCAATTGACCTACTGCAATATTTTGATTTTTTTTTTTTTTTTTGCTTTTAGGGCTACTTAGAGGTTATAAATGTATTTCTGGTGAAATTTTGATCCGTAAACATTGTATGGTTTATTATATTTTTTTCATAAATTTACAGTGTTCAATCTGAATGTCCATGAAACAATCAATTTAACCCTCTATTTTCTTGTAACTACTTGGGCTGGTTCACCAAGTTATGAGTGATACCCAACAATCTTTTTTCTGATTAAATACACCTGCAGACTTATGTTATATAGCCGTAATACAAATACACAAGCGGGTGGACTCAAATGCACAGGTGAAACAGGAAAATACATACAGGCGGACTCCCTGTTGTTCAGATATGAACAGTTCATTATTTTCTGAGTTCAGTTCTTCAACACGTGGAGAGAGACACAATTCTTACTATGCTAACCATATTATCTGACCCCACAAACACGCAGCCCATCTTGTACTGTTTAAGATCTCTGCCAGCTGAGATCTGTAAAACTCCAACTACATGCCTCAATGGTCGAGAACTCATTTCTCTATGCCCCAGTGGCAGAGACTCAATTGTCTGCCTGCATGGTCCAATTTCAAATCCTCAACTCCATGGTCAGATTTCAACTTCTCAACACCATGGTCGGAACTCAACTGAATCTTTTTCAAAAATCCTCCAAATTCTCGGCCCATCTCTCCCAGGCATGACGTCATTCACACTCCAGCCCCATTTCCTGTCTGGGTTTTATTATGACAATGGTGATTGTCATATCCATCGCGTGCGAGCGTAAACTGCACCAATTGACTACACACCTGAACTCTTAACCTGAATAGTTCAAAGCCCAACCAAATTGGATGATAAAATATAATTACTGAAAAATGATTAAAATAAAAGAATCATTCCTTAATTATATAACACTTATCATGGAGTTTAAAATCACCATCTCACTATATCAGTGATTGTACTAGACTTACTTGCCCCATGCGCACCTAGTTTTCAATTCAGAGTTCTCCTTCTCCTAGACTGGTTTCTAACCAAGGTTAGAGAACCCAGTTACTTTTTTATTTATAACTAGGAGGAGAAGGGTGTCAGTACAAAATAAAGGGCAACTGTTTTGACTGGAAATTAAACCTCTAGTAACTGATTCCATTTTCTGTCCTACAACAATTATGCCAGCCTTTCCTACATTATTGAACTCTGCTTATTATTCTTTTAGATACAAGAATAACATTTCTGATGCCTTTTTACTATTGGCAGCCATGTATGCATGAAACAAGGGAGAATCAAAATTTATATCTAATGAGATAGCACATCTGAGCTGGCAGACATGGCACCAAAGTTCCATTTTCAGAAAGAAAATGTCTGCTACTGCCCTCAAAACTTGCAGAAGAGAAGTGGGCAAGGAAATGGAAAGAAAGAAATGAGTAGTCTGTTCTCATGAAGAATGGAACCAGTTGGACAAGTGGCTGATGCCAGGACCTAAAATGCACCATTGTTCATTGTACTAGCTGTTGTTTGTTAAGTGGAAGACAGCCGTCTTCATCTCCTTGATGCAGTCACTAATTTCTCTGCATAAAGAAGTGGCTAACATGGCAAGTGTGGCTTGAAAAAAGCTCCACATGTGACTTGATGGTCTTGCACAAATAGAAACAAAGTAAAATAAAAGATATTTGCCCTCCTTCATTCTTATAGTGAATTATTATTATTATTATTATTATTATTATTATACTTGATGGACATTAAAAAATGTACCTTGTATTTTCTCAATGGAACCACTGTGGATAAAGTGAATTATATCTACTTATAAGACGATGTGAATTTTTGGAATTTATTAAGTTCCACTTCTGCTCTCTAGGCAGGGATTAGAATGTACTGACAGTAATCCCCTGAAGATGGGTAAGAACCTTCTTCCCCCTCCCGAAAAAAAAAAAAATGGGATGTCCTGATTATGACACAAAACTGCATCCGATGGTGTGGTCCGAGTTCTGGAGAATTCTTTGTCATTACTTCCAGGTCCACTTTGAGATGGAGTGGCAGTAGCTGTTAGACTCCAATCCATTGGTCTAATAGATCTGTTATAAAAATCATTCGTATCCAATAGGAATACTTAATGTCATATAACTGTGTAAATTATTTATATGAAGAATAGTTACTGAAAGCTATAATTGTTAATTAAAGTTTATCATATTTACCCAACCCCTCCGCTTGGGCAGGATATGGAACAAGGTCAATTTTTAAGCGGAGTTTAACAGGTTTGAATTCTGAGTTTTCCTTCTCCTAGACTAGTTGCTACACCAAGGCTGAAGAACCCAGTCTGCCCTACTATTTACCCATAGCTGGGGGGAGAATAATTGGATTCATACCTTTCCCAAGGGTATTAGTGCTATGTGAAATGCAGTCAGTCTCGTCCAGGATTTGAACTCATGTTGCCATGTCCATTTCCTATGACGATAGCCATTACACCACAGGCACCTCCTTTGTTAATTAAAGTTTATTATTATTAGTTACTTGAAACCATGTTACTGCGTCCAAACAAATGACTATTTATTAAATAGAAATAATTACTTAAAACCATATAATTATTAATATTAGACAGGAATTCTTGAATCCATACAACTGTGTGAAAATTATTAGTATTAGATTGGAATACTTGAAACCATAAAACTATTTGCATTTGAATGAAATACTTGAAACCATACAACCATTTGTATTTGATGAGATTACTTGAAACCATACTATTGTGTGCAAATTACTTGTTTTAGATGGGTATACTTTGTTGTATAACTGTGTGAAAAAAAAAAAACTCTTGTGAAACAACTAGACAAAAATATAACTATAAAGATAGAAGAAATTTCCTAATCTCTGTGCATAAAATAACCCCAGGCAGGTTGACATGCCATTAAAATCAATCACTCAGAATCTTTACTTACTTTGGCATGCAAGCCTCAAATTTCTTATGAGACCTGCTATTCCTAAATGTTCAGTCATCATTGCTGCTGTTTTAAAAACTAAGCAATGCTTAGGTCTGTCACAGGACTCCATGTTGAGGGCAGCTAGTGAGAACCAAACTCTATTCAGTCATAATTTCTCAGCAAGGTTAGCTTGCTCACTATTATTTAGTCATAGCAGTACTTGAAACCATTTAACTATGTATAAATAAATGAGCTCTGGTTTGTTTAAAAATATTACCTACAAACAATTTGTTTACAAATCATATATTGGATTTGGCATTAAATAACCTACAATGGGTGATATGCCATAAAACCCAACCCAACCAAATCATATATATTTAATATGATGTAAAAAGAGGATTTGGAATTAAATAACCTACAAGGGTTGATATACCATAAAACCTAACCAAATCATATGTATTTAATATATATGTATGAAGAGGATTTGGCATTAAATAATTTACAATGTTTGATATGCCATAAAAAACACAATCAACCAACCAATTTTTCCCTGCTAACTATTATGCCTATGACAAATGCCCCTCACACCATGCTTAGTACAGATACAATTTTGCTTTTGTGACATTTTGTGATTATGTTTTACTTGTAAAATATGAAATACGCCCACATAGAAAATCATTAATTTATCCAAGAAAAAGAAAGCTGTTCACTTACATAAGAAGAAACTTATTTGTCTTCTTCATTTACATAATTGAACGACAAAGTTGGTGTAAACTTGTATTATTTTTTTCCTGCTGATGACTTACCTTTGTTATTGTCCCATTATGATCTTGCGGCAGTAGAGTACAAAACATTTTGTCCTTTCTCTTCATTCCCTTTTATTTAAAGTAGACTTCTGTGGCACATTTACATTAATGCTGTTTAGAATAGATTATTTATAGCATTTTTTAGGCCTTGAAATTTTATCATAATGTTCAATATCCTCACTTTTATGTGTGTGTGTGTGTATATATATATATATATATATATATATATATATATATAATTTCTGTTATTGCTGACTTCAAACTTCTAATTATAGTAAATACTTAAGCTATGTATTAAAAACAAATTTAAATATTTGCTTACGCCCCTATATATATATATATATATATATATAGTAGACATATGTTAATGAAAATTACAGACAAGGGTTTAGTATTTAGTTTTTTATTCTTTTTTGGTCAATAAGATATTGCACCTGTGGTTGTAGGCCGTTAAAAAACTGTTCAAAGTTTATTCATGCAAGTGCTTGGGACAGACTTAGCTCATTGTTGAGGGCATTAGTATTCCTTTATTACTGAGTGCTGGATTTATCCTATGCTCAAGGAATTTTTCAAGAGGGCGGGTTCAGTACATCTAGGTGACATCATCTGTGAACTTATAGACCATAGTTGCTTGTTTGAAAGTGACTCTAAATCCACTTAACTACAAATAACTGCTGACAATTCACTTGTGAAACAACCCACATGCTGGCGTTTTTTGGTGGTTTAGCCATTCGTCTAGTGGTGTGGATCTCGTTGTTTCTCCTCACACCTGATTGTGTGGGCATTTCACAAGTTTTACAAAAAAACACCTCTAACCATTATGCTATGTGTCCAGCAGGGCACATAGCATAACGGTTATAGGCTTTGGTTCCCTAAGCTTCTAAGGAGACAATCATCTGAAGGTTGCAGGTTCAATCCTGACTGCAAGCGAGTAACAATACAGGAATACTTAACACTTGTACCTGGTTATGGCTAATGAAATCAGAACAGGTGACCCGTGTGGATTCAATAAAGGACGTAGCTCGAAGTTCCGTGTAGGTTCCCATGTTTGACAAACACCTGAAGAAGGCCGGAGGATATATTGGCCAAAACGTTGTGGAAATAACAATAAAGATGAAGATAATAGTCCAACAACCTTTAATGATAAAAATCATCAAGCTTCGTCTCAGAAATTTAGACAACTAAAAAAAAAATACAAACAACAAAATGAGGGTGAAAGGAAGAAACAGACAAATGCGGATTCAGAAATGCAAAACATAAAAAAGTGAAGTTAACACAGCTACCAAAGATGCTGACTCATCTGGTCATCATTTTTATTGCTCTGTGTCTTGTTCTTGATTGCTCGACCCCACATCCTGAGCTCTGAATGTCTGAGTCTCTGCTCTTGAGTCTCACTCCTGACTCGGAATCTCACTCTTGACTGACTGTGTCTTTTGTCCTCTCTTCTGGTTTCACAGGTTTTTGCGAGCCTAGCTCTTTGTGTAGTCTTTGTGCCAAAATACACGAAGGAAGGTCTTCTAGACACTCCGGTGTCACTTCAAAAATGGCAGAAATAAGATTACTTTTTTGACCACCCATCCATGAACACACAAAGAGACCCACACATATACATTCAAATATCTATATATATATATATATATATATATATATACTTACACACATTAATGCTCATTATCGTGCCACACACTATCTAAATAAAAAAAAGATCCTTGGGAAAGTATGAAAATAAATTTGACCATCCCCACAATTTACCTATTGTTATCAAATAGCTCCAGATAGGTTGACATGCTACAAAGTCAAATTAATCAATCTTACACAACTCCCAAAGGATCGCTTTTCCCAATCCGTTGTACTTAGTTTTGTATTCCTTTTGTGCCACTTTGCTGTATTCACATATGTGATTAACCCTTTCATCTCTATCTGCACTTGCAATTCTCCTTAGTATTATCAACTTGTCTTTTGATATAAAGGGTTCTAATGGCATTTTTCCCACTTGGCTGGGCAAGTAAATTACACAGATTGCTTCTCTGCTGAGGAGTAAGACCCACCACCATGAGTGACCTGGATATGACACTAAACAATCTGATGGTGAGGGTCCAGTAATGCTGGAGCTTTGGGGAATGCAGAATACCCCTTTATTGCTATCACTACTAGGTCTACTCTGGCCTCGAATGTTAGCACATGATAGAGTCCTATCTATGGGTTGAATAGAAGTAAACTGGGTTGTTTGAAATAGAACTGTTTTGACATTAAACTGCATACTTATGCTAAACTAAATTGTTTGAAATAGAACTGTTTTGACTTTAAACTGTGTATAAACAAAAAACTACACTAAACTGAATTGTTTGAAATGGAACTGTTTATATGGATTTGGCATTAATCTACACTAGTTGATGTGCCATAAAACCAAACCAAAAATCCTATTGCATTATTTTTTGCTGCTGTCAAGAGATTCTGTTTCTCTCTTGAGGTTGTCCATTCTTGGCCATATCCAAGTGATATTGTGTGCAATTTCATTAGTTTGTTGCTTAAAGTATCCATAGAGTTGTTTTTCTTTGCATTTTTGTTTTCTAGATATAGTTTTGTATTACCATCATCAAGATCATCGTTATTATTTCATACTTTTAACCATTGCAGATCAGCCGACACCATGCCTATGTTCCTCGAGACATTGTGTTTGGTTTTGTGAAAATGTGCCCTACTTGCTCCTCACTTTACAGTGATCAAGGTTCCCTTTCTATTAATGGAGACTTGGTGGCATTGTCCAATTTGGAGAATGCAGATGTTGGAACTGACTTCAAACCAGTTCTGGAAGAAATGATAAGAAACCCATCTAGCACCCCAAGCACCACCAACAAAAGCCCTGACCTTCCAAATGCCTCTGTAATCCTGGACTGCAAAAAAGAGGCTGAGACAACAACAGCAACACTGTCACCTTCTTTGTCAATCCCTTTGTTAACCTCTTCAACTGGGGACAAGAATGGATCGGAGGAAATAATGGATGCCGAACATTTCATGGCTGTTGGCCAGGTTAGAGCTTCATAATTATTTATTTTGATTTTTTTTAAAAATTTATTTTACTTCGATGAGTCAAAAGTTTTGCAATTTTTTTTAATGTGAAACACAGTTTGGCAGCTCCAGATGATTTTGATGTGGTTGTGAATGTAGCAAAAGAGTTGACTTACCTCCAAGGCAAAAATGGCAACACTCTAAAAGGAAAGTAAAGTTGGAGACCTTAGTCGAGGGTGACCCGAAAGCTCCCTTTTCGATAGCTATTACACCAAGGTGTAGGGGAGGGTGCTACTCCAATCTTTGGATTGCGCCACTTTACCCTTGATCTTTACCTTATAATGCTAAGTGTTAAGCAAGGCAGAATCAAGTATGATTTTTTGAGTCTTTGGTATGACTTGACCTGGGATTGAACCCTGGCCTTCTGGACCATTGGCAAACACTCTACCCACTTGCCAGTGGCCTGGTAATTCACCAGGTGTCTGTTTTACTGTCTTTGTATAATTAGCTAGAGCTATGGGCACCAAATTTCTATTGTTACTTATGAGATAGATGTGTATGAATTTATCTGATTTCCTACCAGGTCGGATTTAACACAAGGTCATTTTATTGAGGAGGAGGTTCACGCATGAATTGAGCCTCATGCATTGTCTTCTTGGCATTCCCCTTTAAGAGTGACTCTGGTGCCAAGCATTAAACTCAGCTTTGCCAAGCTGGTACTATTTGGGAGGAAGGCCAACTGGGACCAGGTGATTAATTTCATATCACCCACTTGGTGTGAATGTCAAAGACTTCAGATTATATATTTACCAAACACCTCCAACTCAAGGTTTTTAAACAAATTAAAGCTGGTTTGAATTCTGAGTTTTCTTTCTCCTAGACTGGTAGGCTAACCAAGGCTGAAAAACCTAGTTTGTTTCACCATTTATTCATTACTTGGTGAAGGCAAAACAGATTCATGCCTTTCTTAAGAGGATTACCATGAAGTGAAACACAGCCTCATCCAGGATTTGAACCCTGGTCACTAATCATATTTCCTATCATGAGAACCATTACACTAAGTGTACCTCGGTTAAAGAGTAAATAATATGTGTCAATAATACAGTGTGTTAAGGGTTAGAGGGTTTATAAAACCTTATACAAGTAACTGATGTATTTCTTCTCAATATATTTGGATATTTAAAATCTTTCCCTTTTATATTCACAGGTGAGAATCATTGACATTCAAGAACTGCTGAACCTTTCATCTCCTCCAAGACGCTACCCCTTCCTTGTTCACTACATTGACCTTTGGTCTAAGTACAGTGTCTTGTGGCCTCTAAAAATAAAGGACATTGACGAACTGGCCTCTGGTATTGCAAAGAATGTATTTGCCTATTTTGGCTCCCCAAAACAGATTATTTATGATACAAACTTTGATGAAGCCCAGAGGCTTGAAGAATCTCTGAAGAAATGGTCAAAGCAAGTGAAAGTGATCATTGGTCTACAAGAACCATTAGCTTCATCAGGTCCAGTCCACTGGACAATTGTAGATAAATTAAAAGAACTTTTAGCAGAGTCTTGGGAAGAACAACTAAGCAGATTGCAGTGTAAGTATATTAAAACCTTTGTATTTGAATTCTATTTGTAAGTGGTTTGTTCTCTTTGCATTCACACTTATTCTTTGGAAAATCAAATTGAGATGTTCAAAGCACTTTGATGCATGAGTCACTAGAAGTGACTTCACATCTGGGTTTTTACAATCTCCTTTTCTCACTAAACTAATACTTACACAATACGGAATACTAAGACATACATTATTGAACCAAAACAAAAAAACAAACAAGTTTTATCAAGACAATTGAAGAAGTTTATGACAAGTTAGGGCAATTTTTGACCACTTCATATTCAGTAGGGTATACATTCACTGGTTTTACCTTTGCAGTCACAACCTACTTTTTGATAATGATTTTCCATTTTCTTATCATTTTTGAGGAAAACATCAACTAATGTATGATGGTGATTCAATTTTTTTCTTTTTTTTTTTTTTTTTTTGCAATATCTTGAAGTGACTGTCCACAATTGTTGTATGGCACAATTAAACTTTTTCAAGCTCGGACAACTGCTTTGCAAAAGACTAATCGCAACTTTGGGTGTCAAATCAAAGAAATTTTCTATTTTTGATATTTCTGAGAAAAATCTTTGTTACAATTAAGGGAACATTGACAACAATAATGAAGGAAAATAATCACTTCCATTGTGTATCTAGATACACATAGGAAGTGATTATTTTGAAGTTTTGTTTTGATAAGAATAAAAAAGGATTCAGTTTTTTTGGTTTTTTTTCATCATTTTTTCTTTTTTGTTCAGTTCTGTAAATGATGAAGAATAAACAAAGTTGACTAATATTGTAAATAAAGCATCTATATATTCTTAGATTATTACCCTTCACTTCTTTATGAATTAAATCTGTTGCTGATGACAGTAGACCTCTTTCAAAACATGCCAATCTGATTATCAAAATAGTATTTTTCCTTCAATTAACTAAACCTCAATATAGGTCAGAATAGAAAATAGTGTCCTCGAAGCTAATACCCCAGGCACAAATTATGGAATGATCACAATTAGAGGATCTTCTCTTGTTTTTTGTTTTTTTTTAATTAGCAGTAAATAAACTAACTACAGATACAATGCAAAAGATTTTGTTCAAGGTTTTGGAAAAGTCTAGTTGAAGTGGAATCAACCAATTGAGGGGTAGTCAACTTATTCAACACGCAAAATAAACTGATGGATGTTCACCAATCAGACATCAGCAAAATACGGCTCTTTTCCTCTTCAAACTTAGTCTCTTTTATATTCATCAAATCTCGCCACTTCACGGAGGCTTATCTCGTTCTCCTCCATAAAATAAGTCACACCTCTTGCGTCCTTTCCTTCGTTTTCTTTCCATGTACCGGAAGCAGAGAGAGCACACCTTCTGTTTCTTTGAGGTAAGATTGTTCGTGGCATTACTACTACAGATTTATTTTCTTTAATTTGTGAACATTCTGGCTTCATCAAATATTCCTTTTTTTTTTTCATCAAATTTTAAACACAGCTGACTCAGAACAACCAATATCTTTTGCTGCACATTGCTGCGGATTTCTTTCTTGCAAGAGTTTTACAATCCTTTCCATTGTTAAAACAGACAGTTCTTTTGTTGGAGCCATGTTTCCTTTCAATTAGTTATTACTGTTTGATGAGGTCTGCAAGAATTGTCTTTTAAGTGTAGACTGATGTGTATATCTATTGTTCAGCTAGTATTTGTTTAATTATTATGAATTACAAGATCCTTCAATAATTTTTTTTTCTTATATTAGGTTATTCCATAATATTTTTCTCTGTTTGGCTTGGAAAAAAATCATACTATTAATTTAAATTGTTTGATCTTATGATGGTTAGAGTGTTCGCCAATGGCCCAGGAGACCTGGGTTCAATCCCAGATTGAGTCATACCAAAGACTCAAAAAATGGTACTTGATGCCTCCTTGCTTAACACTATATTATAAGGTATGCATCAATGGTATAGTAGAGCAATCCAGGGAAAGGAGTAACACCCTCCTCTACACCTTGGTGTAGTAGCTATCGAAAAGGGAGCTTTTGGGACACCCTCGACTAAGCTTGCCAACTTTACTTACTTATAAAGGCAGAATATTCAGCTATTAAATAAAAAATGTTTTGTGTCTTATCTGTTATTCATTTACTGCTAAATAAAAAAAACTAAGATGAACATTCATTAAATATACTAATGCCATAATTTTTGCTAGGGTTATTAGTTTAATGAATGATTTATTCAGAAAAATGTTTTATTTAAATTCTTCTTGTTTTTCTAGATATCTCCAACACAAAACTTGTGACCAATCATCGACATGTTACTCCCTACAAAGCAGTTCTTGGCAAAGAACCCATTGCAGAAACTTTTGCTGATCTTGCAGATAAATACGGCACCTTTGGGGACCCTTCATCACATATAGGTACCATTCCAAAAAGTGAGTCCCTTTTGATTTGCTTTTTAAAAGAAATCTATTGATGTTCATTCCTGCAGCTAATTTATTTCTTGTGATCATAAAACATGGTAAACAGCTGTCTAAATTTCTGAGACGAAGCGTGATAATTTTTATCACTAAGGGTTTTCGGACTATTGTCTTCAATCCTGACTGCAGTTGAGTAACAATGCAGGAATACTTAACACTTGTACCCGGTTATGGCTAACGGAATCAGAACAGGCGACCTCTGTGGATTCAATAAAAGACGTAGTTCAAAGTTTCTTGTAGGTTCCCGAGTTTGATAAACATCTGAAGAAGGTTGAAGGACATATCGGCTGAAACGTTGTGGAAATAACGATAAAGATGAAGACAATAGTCCGAAAACCCTTAATGATAAAAATGGTCAACAGCTTTTTACAGTTTTGAGATATTTTTCCATATCTTCATCTCCTGCAGCACTGTATAATTAAAGATAACTTATCACTGATTCATATTCCTTGCATCAGTTGCCAATGCCTTTATATTAAACAGCAAAAGGGAAGATTTGACACAAGGTCTTTTTTATGATGGGGATTTAGGGGACGGAGAGGTTGCACACTTGCCAAGACTCCTGCACTGATGATCAGTGCTGGTCATAGGATCACTAGGTACAATGTGAACTATGCTAGCTTTTGCTAAGCCTCCTGGGACATATGCCAGGTGACCTTGCTAGTCGTAGGATGACTAGGTGCAATATGAACTATGCTAGCCTTTGCTAAGTCTCACGGCACATATGCCTGGTGACCTTGCTGGTCAATGCTGGTCATAGGATGATTACATGCAATATGAACTATGCTAGCCTTTGCTAATTCTCCTAGCATGTATGCCAGGTTCCCTTGTTGGTCATAGTTTTATTACATCCAAAGGCCAAGTGCAATGTGAATCTTTGCTTGTCATTAATTCCATCCACCTGGCATGAACGGCAGGTGGCCCCTGGAAAACCAAGTGTGGTGCCTTATTGATGCAGTGAACAGTAAAAAGGGGAGTCTCCTTGGCATAGTGGTTAATGTACTGGACTGTAATATTGCAGTAAGCAAGTTCAAACTCCAGTCATCCTATTATGCTTACTTTCAGAGAAATAACCTTGGGAAAGGTATTAACTTCCTTATCCTGCCAGCTATGGGTTAAATAGTACTACTTTTGTTCTTCTACAAGGATAGTTTTGGCATTAAGTAATGCATGATGATTGATATGCCATTAAACAAAAAAAAAACCCAGTAAAATTCACTCTGGAAGAGATTATTAATGTCATCTATTGATTTGTAACATTATGGTGTTCTGCTTATACAGTAAACTGCATCTGGTGGTGAGGCTCAAATTCTGTAACTCTGAGGTATGTGGAGTCATCCCTTCATTGTCATTAATCTCTGGTCCACTCTGACTGAGAATTGGTTGTACATGTTAAGTTTTGATCTGTAGATCTGTGAGATGATGTTTTGAATGAATTTGAACTACTTTCACTTTTCAAAATATTGCTATTGTAAGTCTCAAGTGCTTAAATCAATTGTAGCCCTGTCAGCAGGACTTAGAATAGGCTGAGTATATCCCTTGTAGAGGGTGTAAGACTCCTCCAACTCTAAAAAAATGGTGGAGAGGAAAAGTGTGTAATAAAGGAATAAAACACAGTTTTACAAATTTAATAAGTTTTATTTCAACTTAAGTGAAAAGTTTGTTGAAAAAGTAAAAGTTGCAGTATCTTTTCTTGACAAGAAAAGGCAATATTAATTAAATTCAATATGACCCAATATAGTATTAACTAGAAAATAGTTCATAGCAGTTTGCATTGTTTTAAAATTTGATTATATATTTTGTGTATTTAAAAGATAGAGAGCACATTTATTATGCTAACATGTATATATTTGCCCAGTCGTCAGCTGGGGCTGTAGAATACACCAACTGCACCTCTGCAGAGGGGTAAGACACTAAACAATCTGATGGTGAGGTTCCAGTGATGCTAGGGCTTTGGGGAATGCGGAGCACCCCTTCATTGCTATCGTTCCCAGGTCCACTCTGGCCCAGAGTGGTAGCACCTGTTAGGACCCTATCTATGGGATAAATAGAACTAAACTGCGTACTTATGCTAAACTGAATTGTTTGAATTAGAACCTTTTGACTAAACTGAATAGCTTGAAAAAGAAATGTTTTTGATAATTTAACTGTGTACTAATGCTAAACTGAATTGTTTGAAATAGAACTGATCATTTGTATAAAAATGGATTTGGCATTAAATGACCTACAAAGGTTGATATGCCTTAAAACCCAAACAACCAACCAACCATGTATATTTGATGCTTTGTGATAATTATCAACATAAAGGAATTTTATATCAGTACAAGCATCTCTATGGAAAAGTAAACAAGAAAGACATTATTTTTGTCAATAGAAATTATTAAATGACTAGAATACACCCGTCAATAATGATGGTTGAATTTTAAATAAAATATCTTTTTTATAATCCAAATTAAAAAGTTTTCAGAATCTAAAAAGAATAAATTGATAAATGAAAAGTATCTCATATGTTATTGTTATCAAAAACAAGCCACAAATCATGATTCTTTCTTTCCTTCTTATTTTTTCTTTCTTTAAAGATTACAACAAAAAATATCAGAGATCTCACCTTCTGTTTTTTCTTTCTTCCTTCTTTAAATATTATGTATACAGACACACAGTGGTACACACAGAACACTTGTGTTTTATATTATTTGATGTAGAAATTAAATACATTCCAAGGAAATGAATTTTGGTAAATAACTGAAATTCACTCAAAATATTTGAAAGTGAGTAACAATAAAGACTAATTGTCATTTTATCCCTTTATTTCTAAGAAAGGCTCCAAATTGGATGAAAAGTGGATTAATTTATCTGATTTTAAATGGTGAAAAAAAATGTCTTTTTAATAATCTAAGCATAAAAAGAATTCTTAAATTATTTAGGAATTTGATCCTACAAGTTTTGCGAGGCGAATCAAATATTATCATCCACCAAAATTTTACATTTGGTCAAATAATGCAAAAACACTGATTCAAATTTTAAATCTTCAAAGAGCCTCATCTTTGCTCAAAAATTAGCACTTTTGTTTAATATGAAAATCAACTAGAGAAGCCCTAGTCCTGGAGTGTTTGGAGTACTCCTTCTTTGCCAATACTCCTTGGTCAACTCTGACTTGGTGTAGTAGTACCTGTTCAGGCCCCATCAATGAGTCAAATATGTTTGAGATGATGATTAGAATGAATTTGAACTACATTAATTCACGGGCTCTTAAAACATTATGTCACGTGATGGCTCACGGAGACGAGGAGGTGGGAATGATACTCCCCCCCCCCGTTGAACTAACATTATCTAGCAGTCAAAAAGTGACCGTTAGGAGAGAATGTGGGTCACGCAGATGTTCGCACCTAAGTGACCTTGGGTCGCCGGACATCGGAAGGGGAAAGAGAAAATGAAGCCAAATGATTGGCGGGGACCCCAAACGGAAGTGGGGTTCCCTTCCCCTCAGCGGAAGTAAATACAAAAAAGAAAGGTTTTTGAGCAAGTCTCGTGGCAGACGGACGATAGCCATTTTACTCCGGGCTAAAGACAAAAGACTAACTGAGACATGAAGGACTCCAAAATCCGTCAAGCCAGTACTAAAAACAGAACAAAGTCTATTAGCCCGTGAAAAAAAGAAAAATTCTCCAGTGGAACCCCGTCAAAAAAATAAGATAAGTAACTTTGGGACATTTTTCCTTTACACCCAAATTTTGTTTACCACTCTCTCTCTCTCAATTTGAAAAAGGATAAAAGCCAAGAAAAGACATTTATATTCATGGACTATCCTATTATATATTTTTGACACTTTGAACGTATATATATATATATATATAACCGTAGTAAAGAACCTATGTATTTTCATTTTACCATGTGGTCTATGTTATTATTTCATGCTTTCCTTTCAGCTTCTATTCGCCTTACATTATCTTGCTTAGAACTGTCCTATTAATTCCTAAAGTATCACACGGGAAACCGGAGTTGCCGACTACTACAACAACATTAATATTATTACAACTAAGACCTATAGGCCCGTATTCTTCTATTATCTAAGGGAAAGAAGTTTAGCGGCCTGGTGGGTGTGTGATAGTGTGAAATTTTGGACCCCTTTCCCAGCGGTGGTCAGTCTGGCCCTAAATTATTCCCTCACGTAATATGCCAGTTCTTATCTGCCTGAGAAAAGAACTCTGAACAGGACTTATTTCTGTAGGGGATCAAGTGCCAACCTGCCCCGTCTTCACACGTGCAAAAATAAAGTCCCGTTTAGGGATTTTAGTCAATTTGCCGTCACAATTAGTATTGTAACCCAGTATGAAGTGTTTTGCATATTTACCAACCCCTCTGCTTGGGCAGGATATGACACAAGGTCAATTTTTAAGTGGAGTTTAACAGGTTTTAATTCAGAATTTTCCTTCTCCTAGTTTCCTGACCAAGGCTGAAGAACCAAGTCTGCTCTACTATTTACCCATAGCTGGAGGGAGAATAATTGGATTCATACTTTTTCCAAAGGTATTAGTGCTATGTGAAATACAATCAGTCTCATCCAGGATTTGAACTCGTGTCACCGTGTCCATTTCCTATGACGATAACCATTACACAACAGGCACCTCCGAAGTATGAAGTGTTTAAAGTGATCATAAACTCCATTTAATTGCTTGCAAATCATTAGTATTAGAAGTGCTTGAAACCATATCATTGTGTAGAAATTTTTTATGTTAGGTAGGAATAATTACTGAAAGGTTTATAAATTATTTGTTTTAGATAGAAATAGTTAATTGATGATAAGTGTTTATTTACAAATAATTGTTAATAAATAGGAATAGTTACTTGAAACCATAAAATATCATCATCATCATGTCGTGCTGGTAGCACGGATATCCGTGACCCTCTCTCGCCACTTTTCCCTATTGTTCATCGCCTCAGGCAGATCTTCTGGACAACATCCTGTATCCTCACATAGCTACTGAATGTATGTTCATGCTGGTCGTCCTGCTTTTGCACGGCCATGTGTGGGGGTCCATAAGAGTACATGACTTATGATTTCATCCCCACTTCTCCAGCAGTGTCCTGCATGCCTGGTTTGTCTAACTTGAATAGTTTTCGTGATAGGAGGCAGGTGGCCGTACAGTTGGTGTCTTGTTGGGTGTTGCCGCCAGGACTTGTTCAAGATTGCTCGCAGCATAATAATCCAGTAGGGGTTGACATGCCGTAAAACCAATCAACCAGTGTGTATGTGTGTGTAATATATATATATATATATATATATATATATATATGTCTCTCATTCATATATATACAACTTGGAAAAACTGGAAATAAATCTGACTGTATGAAAATGTATAGAGATGAAAAAAATACTTGGTTTTCAAAAGTTGATTTTATTTTGTTAAATCAGGTATAATTTCAAACTACAATGCTAGTAAACAGAGACTGGGTTTTTTAAGTTAGTCTCCTTATATGTTCAAATTTGTACTGAAAATGTTATAAAATGCCTTATTTGAAATAATTTGGCTACACATTTATATATATTTAGAAAATAGATTGTCACATTATTCAGACAGAGATGGATATAAGAAGGTGAATACTGATAAAGATGGATAGATATATAGTAAGGTGGCTGACCTTGGTCAAGGACAAACCAAAGGCTCCCTCGATAGCTATGACGCTGAAGTGTTGGGGAGGGCGCTACTCCTTTCTCATATTGCTCCGCTTACCCTTGATCTATACCTTATAATGCTAATAAAGAAGACATTAAGTACCATTTTTTGATTCTTAGGTATGACTCAACCTGGGATTGAACCCTGATCTCCTGGACCATTGCCAAACACTAACCATTATGCCAATGGACCGGCCAAGTATATATTATAGAATGTTTCTAATAGGTAGATATGAACTAAATATTACAAATTTTAACATAGATAGATTGACTGATGTAAAATAGATATGTTTTTAAAACAAATTTTGGAAGACTATTTACATCACACGAAATAATAAATAAAATAAAGGGTGGAACGATAAAATTGTCGTCCTAAAGAAAACAACACTGCAGCTTTATTTTAAAACTTTTATTGAAAAAATCAATTCAGGGAACTTGATTATGTTGTAGAGCTGACATCTATTCAATGTAGCCGCCTTCAGCCTCAATATGGATCCGGAACTGGGAGCATGCCTTTACCACAAGCGCCGGTGGGAGTTCGGTGGATGGTGACAATCAGGCTGGCTTTGGTGTTGTGGGAGCTTATGTTGGTGATGTTATCGACGTATAACCAAACGAAGTAGTCCAGCGGGTTCAGGTCAGGGGAGGAAGGGGGCCAGTGAGAGAAGGGTACAAAGTCATAGCACTCCTTCTGAAGCCAAGCCTGGGTCTCTTTGGACTTGTGGGCTGGCGCCGAGTCCTGCTGCCACACCCAGGGTCTGCCACCGGCCACCTGATTGCACCAGGGGATCACCACACTCTTCAGCACATCCAGGTACACTTTGGTGTTGACTTTCAAGCCGACTTCGAAGATGTGAGGTGGCATGATGTAGCCCTCACTTGAAAGCACACCAAAAACCATAACCGTAGCCGGAAACTTTGTTTTCATCACCCTGGACATGTCCCTGTTATTCATGACAATCCAGATTTGCATTTTGAGGGTGCTGGCAATGGTCCTGTTGTCATAACTTGGATCAGTAGTGAGCATGAATTGTACAGCAGCGCATCTCCGATCTCGCTCGTTGAACATTGTGTTATTTTCAGAAATCATAGAAGTGTGTGTGCGATTTTATGTGTGTGCATGTATATATAATTATGATTGTGTGTGTGTATATATATATATGATTGTGTGTGTGTATATATATATATGATTGTATGTGTGTATATACATGTGAGTGTATGAGTGTGTATCTAAAAATATGTGATTGTGTGTGTGTGTATATATATATATATATATATTGTATGCGTATGTGTGTGTGTGTGTGTGTGTGTATGTATATATATATATATATATATATGTAGTGTATGCGTGTGTGTGTGTGTATATATATACATAGTGTATGCGTGCATGTGTGTGTGTGTATATATATATATATATATATATATGAAATGTGTATGTATCTATATATACATATGCAGTTTTGTGTGTGTATATGTATATATATATATATATATATATATTATAGTATCATTCGGTCCAGTTAAACCAGAGTTGGAAGTAATTCCTTCAGGACAAGAAAATCATTCATGAGCTGAACATTAAATTTTCCTGGTAGAGAGCTCAATGTAATTAATTTTACAGAAGAATACCTTCTTTAAAGAAAAACCAAAGACCAGTTATTTTAGGATTATAAGTTTATTTCCATCCTGTTTTGCGTTTCTGATGTAAACCAAAAACACGAAGAAAAATATAACAGGACTTCTTCAGATCCAATGGAAAAATAAAACGGAATAGACACGGGGGGAAGGAAAGGGAGAAAGGTGAAGAGTTACCTCCTCATTTTTTTTTAAATTTCGTTTTTTTATTTACCTATTTATATTATTTTCAAAATTCTTCCATCAGTTGGAATTATGGTAATTTAACTTTTTTCATTTATTTTATTTTATTTCTTTTCTTTTCTTGTTAAGTTCAATAAATAACTTTATGTGCTATGTTAATGTAATGAATTTTTGTAGGGGAAATATTAATATTTATATTAGATTCGATTCAATATCCTCAGCCACCTATTTTTTCCATGTGCGTATATTGGATACATTTTTTTTCATTGTTTCACTATTTATTTCTGTTTTTTTTTAAATGTTAGTCTATAGTTTAAATTTTGTCTTATGTCTACATCTAGCCATTAATTCACATCTCTTCTTTAATAACTTTTCAGGCAATTTATACGTCATTATTTGTATTTTCTCTTCTAAGCACAAATTGCATCTACATTCTGTTTTATTTATCCGTTGGATCTGAAGAAGTCCTGTTATATTTTTCTTCGTGTTTTTGGTTTACATCAGAAACGCAAAACAGGATGAAAATAAATTTATAATCCTAAAATAACCAGTCTTTGGTTTTTTCTTTAAAGAATATATCATCATCATCATATCGCGCTGGTAGCACGGATATCCCTGACCCTCTCTCGCCACTCCTCCCTATCGTTCATTGCCCTAGGTAGGTCTTCAGGACAACATCCTGTATCCTCACATAGCTGCTGAATGTACGTTCGAGCTGGTCGTCCTGCTTTTGCGCGGCCATGTGTGGGGATCCATAAGAGTACATCTCTTATGATTTCATCTCTGCTTCTCCAGCAGTGTCCTGCATGTCTGGTTCGTCTAACTTGAATAGTTTTCGTGATAGGGGCAGGTGGCCCTACAGTTGGTGTCTTGTGGGGTGTTGCTGCCAGGACTTGTTCAGGATTGCATGCAGCATTCTTGTGTAATTGCCATCTAGCTTCTTCTCCAGTCGTTTTGTTAGCGTCCATGTAGTGCATCCATATAGCAGTATCGATGTGACCGCTGCCTGAAGAAACTGCATTTCATTTTATTGGTTAGGTCTGATTTCCATATAATCGATAGCCTATTGATAAGCTGTCCATGCTTTCGTTAACCTCGTTTCGATGTCCTTTTCGGTTGATTCGACGCTGCTTCCTAGGTACGTGAATTTGTCTACTAGTTTAAGTGGGGTTCCTTCTAGAGTGGAGATGTCCCCCGTTTGGTTATAGCACATATATTCCGTTTTGTGTGCATTAACATAGAGGCCTATGCTTGCTGCTGCTCGTTCCAAACTATGCAGAAGTATTTCGGCTTGGTCAGGTGTATTTGCCAGTATCGCTATGTCATCGGCGTAGTCGGCATCGGTAATTGTTGTTGCGGGGTATCTTCTGCTTCTTTTCTTCGTCAGTTCGAAGCCATTCTCTTTGATTTTGTCAATCGATGTTCTAAGTACGTAGTCTATACAAATGATAAAGAGGTACAGGGCCAGCGTGTCCCCTTGTAGTACTCCTGCTACAATGTCAAAGTATTCGGTGTCTCCATCCGGTGATCGTACTTTTACTTTAGTGTTTCTATAGAGAATCGTTATTGCCGCTACGGTTTCTTTAGGTATGCCGTACGCTAGTAGGATTTGTTCCATTTTTCCTCTGTGAATGGAGTCGAAAGCCTTGGTAAAGTCACTTGTAGGTTCTTTGCCCGTACACCTTCAAGGATTCTGTGGATGGTTAATATTTGTGAGGTCGTGGATCTATTTCTTCGGAAGCCATTTTGGTTTTTTCTTAGTATGTTGTCGATTTTGGGTTCTATTCGGTTTCGTAGTAGGGCATTGTAGATTTTGGCAGCTATGGATGTAAGTGTTATGCCTCGGTAGTTTTTGGCTAATCCGAGGTCCCCCTTTTTAGGGAAGGGGAGTATGCATCCCTTCGTCCATCTATCTATCGGATTTTGATTGTATACTGCGTTGCAGTGTCGGAGCAGTATGTCGTCGAATTGTCTGATCTTCCATACTTCCGGGGGTATTTCGTCCAGCCCTGCAGCTTTGCTATTTTTAATTTTTCTGAGAACTGAGTCGAGTTCTTCTTGTGTGAACGGTCCTAGTTTAATGTCTAATTGTTTGCTAATTATTCTGGTGATTGGTTCATGCGTTATTTTTGGTGGGTTTCCAAGTAAGTTTTTGAAGTGCTGTTTCCACAGTTTTATTCTTTCTTGTTGGTTTGCTGCTTTAAGTTTTGCTTTGGCTGTGTTCTTTCTACTGCTCACTTCGTTTATTGTTTGCCAGGCTATTCTAGATTGTCTATATTCCACCGAGTCTCTAATCTTATCTATCTGATTTTGAATGTATTCTGTCTGTTCCTTTATATATATGCCTGCTAATTGATATTGTGCCGTTTTTAGTTTTAAGGCATTTGTGTTTGTTGGGTTTTTTCGATAGTTTTTGGAGGCTGTTTTCACTAGTGCACATTTTTCTCTCACCGCTAAAGTTTCCCATGGGACTCTATATTTAATTTTAATTTTTGTTGAAATGTATTTTGCTGCTGCCTCGAGGTGTGCATTAACGAAATTTTTGTATTCGTCGTTTGGTGTACTTTATTCCGTCTTTTCTTGTCGTGTTTCGAATCTGTTTCTTAATTCTAATACGTATTTATCTCTTACATCTTTGTTGTTTAATAGGGCCCAGTCATAGTG